>JAAAKG020043869.1:0-18807 GCA_010014905.2 Druon quercuslanigerum
AGAAGTGAACTGCAATGTTCACGAAACGTCGGCAAAATTCGTAGTTTTGTACACGATTGAAACCCGAAATATCTACTCGTTACAATCATGAATTTAATAATTTAAAAAAAACTGAATTCCCAAAAACTTACGTCTAACTATCCGAATTCTAATGAATTTGGATAGTTTAGTGAACGAAAGTTTGCAATTCAAGTAGGAGAATCCGTTGCGAGTAGCATCCTTTTTGAATAACGCTTCTTCAATTTAAATGCTGTCTTCAATGACAGGTGGATGAATGCTCAACATATTTTGCAATAAGTAATACAATTAATGATCATTGAGCTTCGCCTGTTCGCAGGAAATGCAGAGGAAATTCTAATATTTTCGAATCTCGTATACACTGTTTTGTTTAGTACACAGTACCTCTCTATTATGCACCTATATTTTTATAACATACATTTTTTAAACCAAACTATTTTTTTAAATCAATTTAACAGCTTTGAGTATAGTGTAGCCTTTTTGCTTAAAATGACACAAGTAGGTATTTGATATCTTTGAAAATGAAATAACGAACATGTATGTATATAATAATAATCACAATGATAATGAAAATGTATATAATGATGTCTAACTAAATATTAAAAGAATGGTTATGAATTGTTAAAATAATTGCAAAACGTTTTGGCAATAAAAATCATATTATTTAACTCTAGATATTTGTTCTAAAACAAATTGTTCAAACACATAATAATTATTAAGTAATTAAAATTTATTTGACTTGAACCCAACAGCATATAAACCAAGTTAGCCCCCAGAGAAGTGAGCGTTAAGATAGAACTTTACCATACCGTCTAGATAGCGGCAGATAATTAGTTCCAAACGTCACCGCACAGTTAGTTACTTAGTTCTAACAGCTTGACCTTAAAAATGGAGCAACGGAATCTTAGAGCTTTCAGGTGGACGGAATGACAAAATCACGACTTGCTAGAGTGCTACGATGCAAGTGTAACCCCTGAACGAGAAAAATACATTATACGACTGCATGCTCTGTGGTGCGAGAAACACTCAGCCCTACCGTACTTTTCGCATCAACGTCTGCGAAACCATGCCGAAGCACTCAAAGAAAGGGGTTATGTGAGCGAAGCGCATACTCTACCAGAACCAGAACAAGCCCGTAGCAGAGAAATAGAGGTAGCAAGACCAACCGCGGGCAGGCATCCGATAGAAGACGAGCGATGCTTTGTGACCAGGAGAAATATCAACACCCAGGTTTCTCCCAAGCCTAAAGATCTAGCTGAAATTGATGAAGAGCTTTGTGGACAATTTTCTTACGTATTTTACTTCTGTACTATTAATTGTTTTGTGTATAATACAATGAAGGCTTAAGGGAATGCAAAACGTAAAACAAAACTAACGGTGGATACTATCTGACGCTAAGAGAAGCCTAGATCGGAGAGAGAGGCAGATCAGAGAAAACCAAAAATTTCTCTCTGATCCATCTCGACTCTTTCAAGTCCCTGCAGTTGCTGTCGACCACCCGCCCAGGCCAGAGGAGGTAGAAGTCATTAGCAGAGAAGTCTAAGAAGCGCAACATAGACTTGACAAAGATTCAGAGAACATAAATAGCTTCAAGGAGCTATGTGATTCCTAAAGAAGAACGCCCAACTATCAGTACCGAGGAGGTGAAAAAAGTATAGAGAGGTCTGAAGAACTAGTTTGCTCCTGGACCAGATAGAATCAAGACCATCTGGTGCAAGAAGTTTCCTGCACCTCAGAACCACCTGCCTTTTATTTTCACCTCATATTTGTAGTCAAAAAAGCCAACTCCGGAGTGTTTGGTGGAAGAGCGCACAGTACTCCTGCCGAAAATGGGCAACTTAGCTAACCTAAACAATTACAGGCTCATCACTAGTCTGAATATATTGTATAAGATATTCACAGCTATCCTAAATGATAGGATTGTTAGGGCAATCGGACCTGTATGTCAGGAAATATGTGTCCAGCGTGGCTCAAAGAAAGGCGTAGCAGGAGGTCAGTAGAACCTGCTTATCGACAGATGTGTCTGCAAAAATGCAGCATCCTACCGGCGTGACCTATCGATCGCCTGGATTGATTACCGGAAAGATTTTGATTCGACCTTCAATACACTTATTATCTGTCTCTAGAAAAGCTTAAAGGTCCATCGGTAAATCGTGATGTGCAAAGATTGATGCTACTTTGGAAAACCAGATTTAAAATCTCATCTGAAAAAAGTTGTGTGACAACTAACAAGGTCACTTTTCAAAGAGGTGTCTTTCAGGGCGACTCAATGAGCCTACTTTTCTTTTGCCTCACACTATTGCCACTATCTCTAACATTTCGCTATTCTTAGGGTACCTTTGCGGCAAACCTGCACATTGAAAGCACAAGGTCTCCTTTGTATTTTACATGGATGATCTTAAAATAGGGATTTTTGAACGATACTACACGACACTTTGCGATACCTTTGCGCTGGAGAGACTTATACGTACCTGGGCGTGCCACAGAGTCGCATTAAGGGTGTGACATCTATGAAGGATACTCTCCAAAGCAGATACAAACGGCTCATCCAGCAGATTTGGTTTTCAAAACTGTCGGCGAGAAACAAAGTATCTGCAACAAAAATGCTTGCCGTCTGGGTAGTACTCTATTTTTTTATACTGGTTCTTTGTACGAAGAACCAGCTCAGATCCCTTGATATCGGGACACGAAAGGTTATGCGCATAAACAGAAACATGCATCTTAAGTCTTCTGTTTCGCGTCTCTACATCTCACGTTGTCAAGGTGGTCGCGGAATATTTAATATTAAATGTCTGCGCAACAGGATTATTTTAAGTACAGCACATAGAGTCGCAAATATAAGAGTTCATCTTCTTAAAATGGTCAGGAAGCACGAAGAAGAGGGCAAAGAAGCGTTTCTGTACAAATCAGCAAAGGAGGCTGCTTAAACACTCTGTCTTAACTTTAGTATCAGGAGTGAGCAGAATGCATCAAATCTTATCCACCTCAGGTACTCACTCCTGAAACATCGGATTCAGAAAGCACAGGAAAAAAACTTCCGGGAACAGCTCCTCGATAAGAGGATGCACATCATCTTTCACAGAAATGTGGAGGATCATTTAAAATTGTGTGAGCGAACTTTTTTTTTCCTAAAATCACGCGGATTAAAGTCAGGTACGGAGGGTTTTATTTTGGCATGTCAAGATGGTGTCATTTCCACCTTAGCATACCGTCGCTACATTTTGAGCCAAGACATTCCCGATGATAGCTGCAGGGCGTGCCATGCACATCCTGAGCATCTAGGACACATAATATCTAGGTGGCCAACTCATGCGGTAACGACCTACATGCAAAGGTATAATGCGGTACTAACAGTGCTTTAATACCACCTCTATCACTCTTACGGCATTAACCTTAATATCGCTCCGCTAAACGCTCCTAGGGAAGTAGAATCAATTGACGAGAATGAGAAGTGCCGCATATACTAAAACTTTTTATTCTCGATTTTTGTTTCTGTTTCATACTCGAGGCCTGATATAGTTCTCCTTGACTTCGAGAAGAAAACCATGTTCGTTATCGAATTTACGGCACCAGCTTACAAAAGCGTCAAAGCCAAGGAGAATGAAAAGAAAGAGAAGTATAGAGACCTTGTAAGGGAGTTGCGACGATTAAACACAGAATAATCTTACATAATAATCATCTTTATCCTGGCCGCTCTTGGAGGTGCCAAGCTTTCAGTGGTTAATAGCCTTAAAAGCTTCCCTGCATGTGAATATGCTAGAAGACTTTCGGAAAAAATGCAGAAGGCAGTCCTCCTTGGGTCACTCAGGGTGCACGAGCGGGAAATTTCGCGTCAAAAAGGCCCTGTTAAGCAATGCTTTTTGTGACCTTGGGAAGGTAGAAATTAAGGTCAAATGTCTGAGAGACGACCAGATATCTTCTAAAATGCTTTATCTACGAAAAAAAGGTTCGGACAAAGGTTAATCAGGACAGAGGGGGATAATTGACTCTACCATCAATTTTGAAGGTCAAATAGAGGTAAGATCCTTTTCTTAAATATGTACCTCTATTTTTGACTGCGGATTTAAAAAGAGCGGGAAATTTGACGTCAAAAATGACCTGTGAAAAAATGGTTTTTGTGACCTTGGGAAGGTAAAATATTACAAAAACCATTTTTACGCAGGTAATTTGACCTCCATTTGACCTTAAACATTGACTTGGCGGAATCATTTCTTCGAAGATGAAGTATCTTAGAAGATATCTGGTCCCTTCGGTCCTGGTCAGCCTTTGTTGGAACCATTTCGTCGTAGATAAAGTATTTAGGAATATATTTTTGATTGTAGATTAAAATGTGTCACCGTGTATATCAAACTTTACTAAGGAACGAACCACTTTCAAATCTCGTGTCATACGAAATTACCAATCACAGCCCAAACAGAGAATATATGTAATAATATATTAAAGTTTTAAATCAAATATATTACAAAACTCGTCGGGCATCGACTGAAAAGAATGCATGATAAAGCATTTCATCTTATCAGTTGTTTTACTTAGTCCATAGATAATTAGGGAAAACTGGGCTTACGCGAGAAAAATTAAACGAAAAAATAGAAGTAGATCAGAAGGGAAGCTTCTAGGCATTGATTCCTATTACCGACATGATTACACATTACCGACATGATAGTGCATGCTAACCTTTTAGAAGATTTAAAGTTCATGACGTCTTGAGTATTATTTTTGTAGATGCAGCCAAAGAATGTTTTTAGACACTTGTTTTCAAATTTTGCGCGACATTTTTTGCCAGAATAGCATTTGGCATTTAAGCAGCTATTCACTTGATATTACCAACTTCAATTTGACACATTAAAAACAAACGACTAGTTGGTGCGACGAATAATGTTATTGAGACAACTATTTGATTTAGTGAATAATTATACTGCTATTTAGTTAGCTGTTATAACCATTTTTGTTAGGCAGCTCCTCTCCATCTAACTCACTTGTTTTTTAACCTGAACTCCTTCCTTATTTTTACGTACTTCTCCCTTTTCGCAGTTCCTTCTTTTCACTTTCTGTACTTTGTTTTCACCTTTATTTTTTTTCTATTCCATATCCCACAAAGGCTTCACCATTTCTTTCTTCATCTTTTTAAACACCTTCCTTTGCACACACTCTTTCAATTTCTCTTTCAGATCCTCCCATTTCTCTTCCGCCGGCATCCCATCAAAGCTTACCTTCTCCAACTGATACTGATAACTCTCTATCGCCTTCATTATCTATGGCATCCTGTTTTCTAGTACCAGCATAACTTCTTCTATCTCTCTCTCCTAGTAAGTCTGCTACCCTCTCTTAAATTCTTTTTATCCCATCCTTATTGTGCACAGTCCCACACTTAAGCATTACCCATCCTACATTTACTGCCTTTATTTGCACGCCCTCCTCCTCTTCAAGAATTCATTTCTACAATCCATCTTCAATCCCGGTAGCGTATTATTCTCTTTTTACTATGACCGTCTCATGGAGTCTCCAAACATAACGGCTTGGAAACTTTGGCTGTACGCTATTCCATTCCTTGCTCTCTAGTCGTTACTCTACCAGTGCCACGACAAAAACTTCCTGAATATATCTGCAGAAATACTCATCTTTATTCCTTACTTACTTTCCTATAAACGAATTCCCCTGGGCTTCCAATACCACGCCCTTCTTCTCGCCTCATACCCAAATTTTCTTATCTACTTTTATTTTCCGACACACTACCTTTGCCGCCCTCTCTTCACTTCTATCCCTCCTTCCCCTATCATTTGGCATCCTCTGCACATCCGTTTTCTTCCTTGTTAAATCTTGACGAGAAAAAACTTTTTATCTTTAATACTATTTTTGTTTCGCATAACCACCAAGTGTTTTTCAGATCCCACTTTATCTTATATCATATGTCCACCCTCTCCTAAATACCTTACTTCTCGCCCTCCCCCTATCAACTACTTCCATTTCCGACCTCCTCTCCATCTTCCTTACCGATACCACCCCTTTTTCTAATTTTCCTACTTTCTTGTTCAGCTGTTTCACCTCGCTCATCAACACCACGAGAGAATTCTTCTCTGCCTGACCATCCATTTTTCTAGATAGGAGGGTAAAATAGGGGTCTTTAAGAGATCCTTCCCTCCCCTATCACTTATTCTACACGCCTGCGCCTTCTTGCTTCTTTCGTTCTTTTTTTTCCTCCTCCAATGCGCTATTTGTGACCGCCACCGGACCACGCACAGGTGACTGCCGTGGCCTGTTGAAAAAGACTATCGATTCCTAAGTCGACAAAAATGCAGCTTATTGAGATATTCAAAGACGAATTTCATCTAATATGCTATTTGAAATTTAAAAAGAATCTAAAAAACAAAATCATATTTCTCCTATCAATTTATATTGATAATCGCAAAGCAAGAACCTTCCAAACGTGGGCCCTGTTCTTGGAAAATTGTTGATCGAAATTTAAAGACAAGTATCAAGAAATATTCCTTTGCTGCAACAACAAAAAATACCGATGACGCCATCAACTCTCGCGGTTAGAAACATAGTCAATATTAAATGACTATGTAATCACATTTGGTATTTCTTTATTTGGCCATTAATTTAGAGGTTCATTGAAAATTTTGTTAATACAAAATCACTATATATTTTCACAGAATCCGGTCGTACGCCACAGGAACCAGAAACCCCCAGCAGCCGCAATAAAAGTAAAAGACCACCGAAAGGTAAGCAAAATATAATTTTAAACATATCACACAAAATTGTTCCAAATCCTGTAGTTTTTTTTTTCATTTCGCGGGCTACGCTTGAAACCCCGCATATAACTACTGATACATATATCAAAACAATTCTATCTAAAATATTGGCGAGATGGATGCAGAAAGATCTCATCCTTGGGTTGCTTCGTGTCCTCAAAACACACGAACAATTCGCTAGCCTGTCATCGAGATTCCATCGTGATGTGTGACCGTTCTTTTCGCGGCTGTAATATACAGCCAAGGGGTTTCAGATAACTTTCAAAGACTATATTAATTATATCTGTGCTCACATTAATATTTAACGCCAGCTTGGAAATATCTCTAACACACTTACCGAACCTGCTCTTAGCATATTTAAGAAGCCGGATATCAACTGCCTTGCTCGTGAAAAACCAAGATTAATTTTAATTTAAATATAATTAACCCAGACAATTGCAAAAGACTCTGCTTTATGTCCCTATCTCTGCACTAATATTATCTAAGCACCCAGCCCATTTTAAGGGTGGCAGTTTAAAAGGAATTATACTTTTAACGCTACCGCAAACCGATTTTCAAAATCTTTGAAACTCTAGCGTCAGCATTCTCAGTCGATTTTTTTGGAACTGGCTTATTTTCGTATCTCAAACTTTTTTCATCCTCATATACAAATTCAATTTCTCGGGAGTTTGTTGTCATTTTTTTAAAAATAATAATTAATTTTTTCCACCTTAATCCGAGGCCGATCCCACTCAAATTTTAGGTTAGTATTAGTTTCATATCGTTAACTTCCAGAAAACTCGCTTCTACTAAGAGAACATGCTAATAATCACCTTTATTATTAGGTTTACAGCATTATAATTATAGAAGAGGTATCGATAGGCACAATGCGGCTGTAAAAGTGTTTTGTTGTCCTCATCTTATTAGGCGCTTACTTAGTTCAGGGCTAATGAAGGTTCTTCCGAGAACAAATTAAATGAAAAAATAATTACCGATTACAGAAGATTGTTTCCGAGAGCGGCATCCGACGTTTGAGCGGCGCTTTCTTTGATATCACCAACTTATATTTGATAAGGGAAATACGATTTTGTTTACGAGATTCTTTCTGAAGACGAAATAGCATATTAGATCAAAGTCGTCTTTGATTATCTAAGTAAGCCTAATTTTTATCGACTTAGGCATCCATGGTATCAAGTAACGCGACGTGTAAGAGAGGTATCTTATTTTCCATATTTTTTTAAAATTTCGAGCTATACTATTACAAGAAAAGCATGCGGCGTAGAGGTAAGGTACCCCTTTCTTCTATTTTATGTCTTTTCGTTGTATAATGCTCAAAAATAGTCTTTAAAATGTGTTGAGGTGACGTACTGTTTTTCTAAGATCGTTGAACAGGAGATTAAAAGTTTTCAGTGGACTGACTTGACACATTAAGAAAATTCTGCAGTTGCAGTGGGTCGTTTTCGTGCTAGGCCTTTAAAAGAAGCGCCTTAAGAAATAAGGTGTTTTCTATAGTAGGTGATAAATAAATTATTTAATTCTGTATCTTTATGCAAAGTTGCAAGCCCAAACATGAGATTAGAGATGTGATTAGGATCTCCTTCATTTAATTCTTGCTACATTTATTGCTAGAGTTTTTACATTCTCATCATTTATGATTGACAAGGTATTCGAATTGTCCAAAATTTTACACTACAACAGTGAAAAAGTTCGTGACAAAATCGTAAAACTTTCAATAGAAATGACCATAGGAATGATCATAAAATAGAGGGGCCGTCTAGTTAAACATGGAAAAATTCCAAACATCCAAAAGTAAACAGGAAAGGTACTAATTGGAAGCATTCCTTGTTTTAGTTGGAAACGTTCGTGAGTTAAAAAGACACACTCCAATTTTTGGCAATTGCGCCACATACAACACAATTACGCCGTCTCCTTTTCAGATTCTAGAGAAAGTAATATTCTTGAAACTGACTCAATTTTGTTTTTAGCAAGTGGATAAGTTCCGTTGATGCCAATACTCTTGTCACGCGGTTGAAATAAAGCTTCCGATCGTGATAACAGGACCCCTTGAACCGTTCTTACTACTTACCGATCTACTAGCCTGTGTACACTTATGGATGAGACGTATCGATACCCGCGATATCCTTTTACCTGACAGGAAGAAAGAAGGTTAACTCCCGTTTCCAAGAACAGAACCTGAAAGGAAACGTTCTCGTTACATCCCTGCCTCTTGTCAGTAGAGATTTTTTATTTTTAGGGTCTGAACCTAGTGTCGTAATTAGAATTCCGACAACTCACCCCCGTTATGTGAAATAAAAATTTTCGGTTGCGATTTCAGGCCCCCTGCACCGTTCTCACGTCTTACCGGTCTACCTGCCTGTATAGTCTTACGGATGGGACGTATGGATATCTGCGGTGCCTTTACCCTTCGCGACGGAAGAGTTTCACTTTTATCCACAGGATGTAAATTTATACTTACAGTATTAGTCGTTTAAGAGGAAAAAAACAAGATATAACTTGGGAGTTCTAGGTTCCAACGATCGGACGGACAAAAAACTCTTAGTAGATCTGGCCCGTGCCTGGTTGCTCAGAAAACTGCAATTTTTGTTGGATGCACCTCGGTCGTTTATAGATGGACCTCTAGGTAGGGATATTTGCGAAATTGCGGAATTTGATTAGGAAGAAGGGATACACCGTGTGATCTTAAGTTTTTGGTTTTGAGTATGCGAAATTCATATTGCTAAATGCTTTGTCTGTGATTTTTGCACCTGCCAAACAGGAACCTCGTCAGCACTTTACGGAGGTAAAGTGTTTGAGGTCTTTTATATTGCTAAAATTATTTCAACCGTCATTAATTGCAAAAATTTGAAGATTTTGAGCATTATGTTTTTTTTCGCTGAGTAGGCATGTGGCTTTTTTTGCTACTACCACGTGCTCGTACTTTTAGATCTAGGTATATAACATGTTGAGTGAAGGGACGGGGCTATGAAAGAATGGTATGTAAAGAGAAGAGAAATGAGAACGGCGACATGCATTGAACTGTTATAGCTACAATGCATTGTGTAGCTGAATGCTAGGCAGAGACGCGCTTATGGCAGAACATGAGCTCTCAGGTTACGAGCGAGCAAAGGTCGAAATTTAGGGTAGCTTAGGAACGCAAGCGGAAGAGAGAGAGAGAAAGTCATTGAAGAAGCGTAAAAAATATATGTATTCCCCCTTTTTTTCGTTATTGATTAAGTATTGTCTAGAAAGAAAAATAATATCGATAATGCTCCAATATAAAAATTTCAAATAATAATTTATTTGTTAAGAGGTTTTAGACACTTAACTTTTATCAAAAATTAAATTCTTATTAAAGAGAATTTCTTGATTTACAGGATTTTACAAATTATTAGGAAAAATTTAATTTTTAATTCGAAAAGATCTTTAAGACGTTTAGAAGTTAGGAGGAAATCACGGGAATTCAACTCACATAGGAATCGTCGCGGTAAGTGTCACACTCTAGCAAGGTTGCAGGCTAGGGGTGGAATTCCAGAAATTCATGGAATAAATATAATTCACAGAATTCAAAGAGTTAATTGTATTTCGCTGCATTCAAAGATTTTCCAGAATTAATTTAATCTACGAAGGAGTTCGTGCTATTCGAGAATTATTCTTTTCACTTTTCTTATTTCTTTTCAAATTGAAATTATTCTGAAGTTCCGATTTTCGAATGGTTTGGTTATTATAACAAGGATTATTAACCCTTATGCCACGTCTATCTTTTTCTCATCTGGTTTCCGAGTCAATTCGTAGACAATAAAGGTTAACATTATTTAAGGCTACCGGACGTCTTCGAAAATGCACACATACACACAAACACACATGCATGCACACTGAACATAGTTATGTAGGGCTTAGATTTTTTTTAATGGTTGTAGCGTCTGTTTAGGGAGGCGAATAGTCGGCCTCGAGGTAAGCTGGTTGGTAGATAATAAGGTCTCATGGTTGTTGGTGAGATTTGGGTTGTTGAAGATTGCTCGACTCCAATACAGATCTCATCAGGATTCTCTAGAGTTGGCTCCATCTCTACGTGTATCTACCTACTACTGGAGTTCTTCAAGTGATTTTGGCGGATAGTTGTAAGAATATTGTAGCATAGGTGAAAGACAGGTTTGTGGATGATCCCCGTTGACCCAGTCTTAATCGCCACCCCGTAGAGAGTTTTGCCACGTGTTTTAAGATGACAACCAGGTGCGATCT
Organism: Druon quercuslanigerum; assembly: GCA_010014905.2. NCBI lineage: Eukaryota > Metazoa > Arthropoda > Insecta > Hymenoptera > Cynipidae > Druon > Druon quercuslanigerum. The sequence goes on from JAAAKG020043869.1 coordinate 10,989, forward strand.
GTATTATCCTAAACTTCTTTAGTTTAATAAGTGTTTTAGTCTGGTTTGGACACTTCAATTCGGCGGATATGGGCTCGACTTAGGAATAGAGCCATCGATTCAAGGAATCGATAGAAATCTCATTCCGATGATATATTGTAGGTTACTCGAATTTCGCACCTTCGTAGAGACTTTGGCGGTGGGTTTAACATCAGTTCACTTTCGCATGTTTGGTGATGTGCAAATCCAAGTAAGCACAAGTCCGATAAATGTTGAAATCGTTGCTGGTAGGAGTGCAGAGGCCCTCGGATTTTATTTAGATCCAGGAATATTGTGTTCTTCCATGTTCCAGCGATTTATTTCATGGGCCCCAGGTATTCGTAGTACACTCCGGTACTAGTTTTCAAACGGGTGTCCTGCGTCCCCATAGGTCATGGGTAACAATGCGTTCGAGAGAGACCAGAAGCTTCGCGATGGGATTCGTTGATTCGCAGTCCTCTGAAACAAATTGGGCTTTATTGTCCCTCCTATAGGTCAGATGTTCGATTTATTGATGTAGGACGTATGCTCGTATTTTATTTAGGTTAGTCGATTTTAATTCTGTTTGAATGGGACTTTCGATGATCGCTTCGTTGGTTGAATAGTCGTCGATGTAGGGTACGTTTATCTTGACATGGGTAGAAGAGAATGGTAAAACACTCGGTTGAAAGGCTTTAGATGATCTTCTAGATTGCAATCTTTGTGGATATATCTCCGGCCTCCTGTTGGGTGATGTTTCTTTCTCATTGGAAGTAAAATTGAAATTGGTGTCTATGAACGGTGTGGATCTGGCCCCTGATGCTATTGTTAGAGCTGGTGTGAGGGGTGGGGCTTTGATTAGTCGAATCCGCCCTATGATCGGGGATCCTAGGGTAATTTTAAGTTTCTCAGGACAGTCTTTAAATCGAACATTGCTTCTTCTCTCCACACCGACAGTTATAGTGTTTTGAGGACTGACCTCAGGTCTTTCAGATTCCGGCTGATTATCGGTTTCCTCATTTATCTGTTTTCCGTAGGTTTCCAAGAAGCTTTTCATCCTTTCTTCAAAGTTGTCATCGTCGTATTCGCCGCATGGGTCTAGAAGTTCTAATTCCTTTAGTAATTCTTCATCTTTTGCCCCTTTAGGAGACATAGGTGCATGGAAACTGATTGCCTTCTCCTAGCCCTTCATGGTTCCAACTCAGCGATGCATGAGTATCAAATGAGCCGGGCAATGGCAATGGGTGGCCCAGTGTCACGTTATCATCGTCTTCGCTGCTAGCAGTAGTTGGGTGCCCTTGAATCACTATTGAATCGGTCATTTCGTTACCAAGAATTCCTTCGTGACCTGGAATATGTTGCCAAATTATTTCCAAGGCCTCTAGAGCGGTCTTCATCTTTTCAAATTCCAAGCGATTTTTCACTGGTTTATTCTCTTAGGTCTATTACATAATCGTTTAGAATATTTGTTTCAAATTTCTTGTAAAGGCTCATTGAGATGGAATCATAAACCTTAGTTTCGAAAAAAAAACTTCGCTTCTATTATAATGAATTGAATATTGTTGTTTGTATAACATTCACTTAACTGCTCTAAATCCTCAAAGCAGTACTCTTGCCATCTCTTATTGTATACTTCTTTGTATACATAATTTCTATGTCAGTTAATATCTCAAGTTCAACATACCTGTTAACTTGAACATCGCATTAAAATCGAGCCTGGTTTCTAATTTGTCGAGGGCAGCCTGAAATTAATCGCAACGAATCAATAAAATCTAAAAAATACTTTGTCTTTTCTCCATTTGTTTCTAAAGCTGTATATTTCTATTTTTGAATGCGTAGAAATGAGAGAAAACCTTAAAAATTCGCAGCTAAATCTTTCATAAAAAAGTGTGCGTTATTACCTATACTATTAGATTAACTCTTGCATATTATTTTAATATTAATTACACTGCCTTCTTCATTATATAATCCCATAATGCAATACTTTAAAATCAACGTGTCTGTTATAATGGCACGTAAACTTGTTTTCTCACAATTAACCTGTTTTATTTTGATGACGCCGTAAAAAAAATATTTGATAAATTTAGTGCAGACACGAACCACTAAAGATGCAAAATTTTCTCAATGTTGGTCAGATAGTCAACTGAAAAAATCAGTTTTACGTCATAAAATTCTAAGCATTATTTCTAAAAATGATACAACGGAATATATAATATCAAAGAAAAAAGTGTTCCAACGCCGCGCCGAAAGCAATTCTATAAAAAAGTCGCTTGAAATTTGAAAAAAAAAATCTTAAATATTGTGTTACATAATACCATAGATGCCTAAGTCAATAAAAATCAGTCAATTTTAAAACGAATTTCAGTAATTATTCCTTTACCGACATTAAAAAAAACCAATGACGTGTTCAAGTCTTGTGCCTGGAACCTCTATAATTATAAAATGATTATGAGATCAGATTTGATATTTGTTTATTTCGGCCATTAACTTAGAGGTTCCTTGAAAAACTTCGTTCATGAAAAATCACTATATAGATATATTCTTACAGAGTCAACTAGTTTGCCACAAGAGCCAGAAACGTCAAACCTCCGAATTAAGCTTAAAAAACCACGGACAGGTAAGCAAAATAAAATTAGAAACACATTAATATATATTGCAAAAATGTATTGCAAAAATGTATTGAAAAAATCAACTTTCATTTTAAGAATCTATTGAGAATTTTTTAAAAAATTAAATTCTCAATAATTTATAGACCAGAATGTGAAAAAAATTCCTTGGCCTTAGATATAGGGTTGAACAAATATTTCTTTAATTCAAACAAATAATTTTATGTGTTTAGATTTATAAGCCATACCAATTATGGTATTAATGGTACAATTACAATTTGGATATCTTTATTTCAAGTAAGAATTTTGGTTGATGTTTTTTTTTAAATTCGTCAATAAAAAATTCCTGTATTCCTTCTTACAGAGCCAGATAAAGACCCAACTATAGTCAGGAGCGCGCGTTTTTGGAGATTAAGCAAAGGTAACCAAGGCATATACTAAAACAAATAATAAAGCATTGTTCCAAGACTTCTAGTTTCTCAGGGTGTTGCAGGTCACGCATCAAACACTGTTCCATTTTATAAAGTGAACAAATAAATTTCTGTCAAAAACGTTTTTTCACAAAAAAAAACTTTTATTATGTCATTCCATGCAAGTTTTAATACATCAAATGCTTTAATTAGGATTGTATTTAATTCTCTCATATTTAAAATGAATGTCAGCCAATAATCTGTAAAAATCAAATAAAATCATGGTCTCAAGTATATTTTAACCATGTTTACAGGAGCATTCTCTTTTAAATAGTTTAAATGCAAAAATATTAATTAAACCATTTTTAAAGACCTAAATCATAAATTGCGAAAAAGTAAAAATAAAAGAACATATTGACTATATAAATAATGATAAGGAGAAACTTAAGTTAATGTAGCCAGAAGCCAGATTTTAGCAGAAAATATATTTTTTATTTTAATAATCAGAACAATTTTTGAAGAATGTTCAAATTTTATTAAATCATGGCTTATTTTATTATAATATAAAATAGTAACAGTGGATTTGTAGGGAACGTTTACCCTGAAATAAATTAATGATATATTTCAATCCAAACATTTTTTAAATTATTAACAAGTAGATAAAAGAAAACATCCAATTATAATTATCATAATTCATTTCAACTAGCAGGAGCCTGCTTTTCATACATTTATAAAATTTTAAACCAATCTGTTCTTAAAATCAGCGCATAACACCAGAAATATAAATATTTTAATTTTTTAACGTTTAACATTTCTATTGTCTTTTTACAGGAGTACCGCATGTCCCCCAAGATTCTGGAACCTCTTCTTCAGGTATAGATTTGTTATTAAAGTCTCTTACTCTATTACAGTTAAATTAGTGACGTCCTAATGATATAATAAGTTTGTAAGCTCTAGTATTGAATTAATATTTTTTTTATTTTTCTATTATTATATAGTATTTGTCTGTTAATATTAAATGAAAATGCGATTATATTTTAGATGGCTTCATTTTGATCATTAATTTTGTGTTTGCTTCACAAATTTTGTTTCTAAAATTTTTTTTTTTTACAGTGCTGAATGTTTTGCCAAAAGACCCAGGCACAACACGCATCTACAGTAGGCAGAATGGACAACATCAAGGTAACCAAAATATAATCTGAAAAAAATTGTCGCCTGCCAGCGTGCTGAAAAACTTTTAATTTTTCTTTCCTTGACGTTATGACACTTATTTTAGAGGACCTTGGTTGTAAGTCAAACCCACCTTTCTCACTACCTTTTCCCACCACTCTCGAAAAAATATGAACCTTGCCCTTTCAGGCTCAAACCAAATTTAAAAAAATGTTTGAATTTTATTACATCATGGCTCATTCACCTATAATATACATGGTGTCTAAAAAGTCAAGGGACAGTTGGATATTTCCTCAGGTAAAATATTTTTCAAAAAAGTGAAGGTCATTCTTAACGTAAATTTTAACGAGGAATTTAATGGTGACGTTCATTTTGACCTTGAATTTGACGTTCATGGCTTGTTAAAGGTCAACTTTGTTTTTTTGAATGGAAACCTTCTTTTTTTACATCTGCAATCGATAGAGCGGAAAATTCTACGTTCAGGTGCGCACCCAAGTCATAAGTCAAGTGTAACATTCAAGGTCAGTTAGAGGTTATTTGAAATTAACAAACTTTTTCAAAAGGTCCGTGTAATTCCTGAAGTAATTTTTAAGGAGGAATTCAAGGATGACCTTTATTTTGACCTTTAAATTGACCTTCATGGCTTTTTGGAGGTCAACTTTGTTTTTTTAAACGGAAACTCCCTTTTTTACATCTGCAATCGATAGAGCGGAAATTCTACGTCCTAAAAGCCATGGAGGTCCACTACAAGGTCAAAATAAAGGTCATCATTGAATTTATCGTCAAAATTTACTGCAGGGATGACCTTCACTTTTTTTTAAAATATTTTACCTGAGGAAATGTCCAACCGTCCCGGGACTTTTTAGATACCCTGTATAATGGCAACAGTGAGTTTAGAAAAACTATAAATATATAAATAATATATTTCGTAAGCTTTAAATTCCTTTTGTTATAAATTAGGTCGTTTCTTCAGTAGGAAACTACTAATAAATTTTTTGTAGGTCTGCAAATAAAAAGAAAATGTTTTTCCTGATACCTAATTTTTGACAACTGAAAAGCGAATCTTAAAATCAGTAAAGAACCCTAGAAATATGAATATTTATACTTTGTTTTACGTTTGACACTTCTATTGCCTTTTTACAGGAGTACCCCAAGATTCTGGAACTTCTGCTACAGGTCCGAATTTTTATTAAAAACCTCTGACGCTATTACAGTCAAATAATCCTAAAAAAGAACGTTTACTAGTAAAAATTTGTGACTGCAATTTTATTTTTGATTATTGCTTCCGTAAATACGTCTTGTTTCGTAGAATTTGTTTTTTTATTATTAAAACAAATAAAAATATATGCATTGGTTACAAAGTGTTTCTCTTTTGTTGCTTTAGTAAAGAAATACATTAAAACGTGCAAAATATTATTTTTGAATACTAAAATAAGCTTTAAAATAAGCTACGAATTCTTGTTCATATTAATTTTTTTTTTAAATCATGTTTCCTTTTAAAGGTGTAACGACAGCCTTGGGGATTTGAGATTGCTTTATTTTTATCATTAATTTTGTGTTTCATTGACAAATTTTGTTACTAAAAAAATCATATTTTTTTCGTACAGTGCCGAATGTTTTGCCAAAAGTCCCAGGCACGCCACGCATCTACAGTGGGCAGAATGGAAAACATCAAGGTAACCAAAATATAATCTGAAATAAGCTGTCGCCTGTCAGCGTGATGATAAACTTTTAATTTTTTTCCCCGTGACATTACGACACTTATTTTAGGGGACCTTCCCCTTTTAGGCTAAAATGAATATCCGTCCGTGATTTACCACTGCTATAAGGAATGGTGGTCGAGAATTCCACCATCTGGTGGGAAAACTAGAACTTGAAGTTGTAAATGTGTAAAATCCTTGAAAATAAAACCAACAACTAAACGAACAAATTTGGACAATCACCAAAAAATTTTCCTACTGCAACTTGAAAACAAGATAAATTTTCCTCAAAAAAAAGAAACAAAATTTTTTGTTCGAAAAAAAAAATAAACAGAGGAAAGAAAAATGAGAAGGCAACTAACTAAATCCCCTTCCACATCTTTTTTATTCGTTAAGTTTTTTTATATTTTAATATTGCATTATCAGAGCAATAAAATAATTTGTATCAAATGATCGCCAACGTTACGACAGTCGTACAGAACCTTAATCAAGACAATACAAATTTGAGCCGGCAGAAACAATAACGAAACCAGGATGCTCACTCCTTGATACCTGAGAATCAATTGGGGTGGTGATCCAATTTTGGTCCTTGGATTCTTAGTTTTATTTTCTCCGATTTCGTACATAAACTTGATTATTAGACCATAAGTAGGATTTTAAATTTGATTTTAATCTCATTTAAATTTCCTTAATATTAATTCAGCAGAAGTACATCTAATTTTAAAAAATCATATTATTTTTGCATATCTCTCTCTAGGATAAATATGTTTATTAGCTTATCTACCATTATTAGTAATACTTCTTAACTATTTTTTAAAAGCGTAATGCGATATGAGCCATCTAATACAAAAAAATGAATGTGATAAAAAAAATATTTTCTTCAGGATGTGTGTTAGTATCTTTTTTAGAAAAATTTCGTTATCAAAAACTTGTGGGCTAGGCCCTTCTATGATATGGCACCTTCCAAAAAGTGTTAACTCAAAGTAAAGTTTGTAGGTGGAACTTTAATTAATAGAGACACAATTTGTTATAAATTATTAGCTCTGAGTTGCGGAATGTGTCAATCTTAAGATCAGACACTAACTACGTATATTTTTTTTACATTATCAGGTCAGACATCAAATCAATCAGCCGAACCTAAGGCACCAGTGCAAAAAATAAGACTGACGACGAAGTTTTATCCTGGAGATCTAATCTGGCGTGCTAAAGTTTTTATTGGACAGTATGATGGAGATAGAAGTACTTTTTACGTAATAGATGACCACGGCAATAACGGTAATTCCAAAATTAAAACACAATTTTTATATGCATATACATAGATGTGTGTGTATGTGTATTTGTTTGTGTGTGTTATTTTGAAAATGAAACTGTTATCTAGAAATTACACTCGATCCCTGTGATATGCACGAACGAGAAGTTTACATCACAGAAAAATTAAATAGAAAGGTGTTACTGAGTTGAGTGGGCTCACTACCCCTACAAAATTAATTTTTTTTGCGAGTTTATCACTTTTGTTAGCATCTTTTCAGTTGATCTTTTCTGTATTGAAAACTTGTCACTTGGATTCATCGAATTAGGACTTGATTACTAATTTACTAAAATTTTTTACTGTTTCAGTTTTTTTGGAGACTCCATTATACCCAATCCCTCTTGCTTCTTTTTTGCCCGGAGACATTCTTGTACGTTACGAAATGACCCATTCAAAATATGTGAAAAATATCGGTTGGGTCGTAATACCTGAAGATGAGAGGATACGAGTGCGTCAGTGACTGTAGCTTGAAAGGTTCTTCGCTAGTCTATAATTCTAGAGTATTCTAAAGAAACGCACACAAGAGGAAAAATAAAGATGGTTTTAACTGAAGATTTTCAAATATCAAATACAATATTTATTCAGTATTTTCCTGATACAATTTGGTCAACGCGTCTCGCGATTCTG
>JAAAKG020043880.1:0-18807 GCA_010014905.2 Druon quercuslanigerum
TTCACTGATAAACGCGATGATGAAAGATATCTCCACTCTATCGCAGTGAGATAGAAGGCATTGGCCCATGAGATCTGTCTGAGCACCCTTTATCAGTGAAATAAACTTTTCCTTCTTGGACATCTGTGCAAGAATGATCACGCCACAGAACTGAACACGCTTCAGAAGTTCTTCAATTGACATTTGAAGCAGAGAAGCATAGGGGGGTTTCCCAGTAGAAGACGTGGGCCTGACATGAAGAGATTGTCCGGCAGCAACAGAAGACGTGGCATGAGTTGAAGACGTGGCATGAGTGGAAGATGTGTCGTAAGCAGAAAACATAGCAGGAGTAAAACGCATATTAGGAGCATGATGCAAGGCAGGATGAGACTGCATGCCATAAGCATGATACATATTAGGATGATTCTGCGTGCCATGAGCAGGATAGATGGCAGGATAGTTACCCATGCCAGGAGCAGAATGCATGTCAGAAGAAGTTTCTCCGTCTGGAACAAAAAGCAGATGGTTACATGGTAATGTGAATTGTACCATTACATAAGGTATCGTTTCCCGCGGAATTTTCAAACAAATAGTAGAGTTTTCTACCAAAAAAGGAAATTTAAAAAAAATTAAGTTACTAAGTAAAAAAGATCAATTTTTAATTTAAAATATCAATTTTCAACAAAAGATGGCATTATCTAAATTTATTTTACAGAAATTTGTTTTTGACGAAGAAAGGAATGTTTAACAAAATAATTGAATCATAAATGAAAAATATTCCTTTTCAACCAAGAGCATCACTTTTCTGTCAAAACTGATGAATTTTAAACAAAATCTATAAATTTTAAAACCATTTAGAAAATTAATTTTGAATAAAAAATAGGACCTTTAAGAAAATAGTTGAATTCTCATTCAAAAACGTTATTTCTAAACCAAAACAGGTGAACTTTTATTTATAAACTTAATATTCTATATTTAAATTTTCGCTTCAATACATTAATTTAGAAAAAAGAGTTGGCAACAAAATAGTTGAATCCTCAATCCGTAAGATGCATTTTCAAACAAAAAGAATGAATTTCTACTAAAAAAGAAGAATTTATAAAAAACTCTCTACATTTTTACACAAATAGTTAATTTTTTAACTAAGATTTACAACTTCAATTAAAAAAATTAATTTTCTACCAAAAATGGAATTATTGAATTTCCAATTGAAAAAGTTAATTTTCGACAACAAAAAACACATTCGGTATCCATTTCGCATCAGATAGTTTCTGTCCTACAAGTCCCAAAATCGGTCAGGAAGGGGATTATGATGTTTTTAGATAAAATTTTGCAAAAAGTATTTTTCCATTTTAAAAAAATGTGTAATTGAATTTTTGCATGTACGCTTAAAAGAATAGTTTTTAACTAATAAGATTAATGCTACACTTAATGGTGCACTTTAGCACCCTTTTCGGCTAGTTCTCTATACACCACGTGCTGAAAAATGTAAATATGGTCAATTGTACTCCTTCCCTCGCTAAAGCTTGCCTGCGTCTCCGGCAGTATGCGTTTCCCCTCAACATCCTTTCGCAACCTACCTGTGAACACCATCGCTTAAATTTTGTAGACCGTATTCATTAGCGCAATTCCTCTATAATTTTTCCTGCTATTCCCTATCCCCTTTTTATACAGTGGTAGGATCAAAACCCTTCCTTCATCCTCTTGGGAATCCCTCCCCCCTCCATACTTTTTTCACTATCACATTCAGCCGCTTCCTTACATCTTGTATGCCAAACAGACAGTCTTCGTTCTCTACACCGTCCAGCCCTGCTTTCTTAGACCTTTCCAACTTCCTAACCTGTTTCTCTATCTCATCGTCCTTTAGCCCCTGTCCATCTATCGCCGTCGTTCTTTTAAACCCCTCACCTCTTTTCTGTGTTTCTGATTCTTGAAATGAATCTTTAAAAAAGTCCCTTCATGCATCACTCCCTATCTTTTCACCTATCCCCACCCTACGTTTTCTAAACCTATTAATTATTCCAGCTGTTTTTCCTTTTCATGTTCTTTCTTCTCACACATTACCCTAAACTCCTTCCTCATTTCTACGTGCCTCACCTTTCTCTTCATCATTTAACATTACCTATCCCACCACTTTATATTTCAGATCCTCCCATATGTCTTCAACCGGCTCCCCCTTAAAGCTTACGTTTCCCAACTACTCCTGATACTTCTCTATTGCTTCTCTTATCCATGACACCCTCTACCCTAGCAACCCATCTTCCCCACCCTGCCTTCCGCCAACCTCCCCTTTTATCAACAAACTTAATTACTGATGGTCCGATTCCATCCTCCTTTCTGCTGCGAATTTTTCTATCTCCTACCATCCTTGCATACTCATTATCACATAGTCTATCACATATATCCCCATCTTACTCACATACGTGTATTCTCCATCTGCGTTGCCTGTTACCATACAATTCGCCATAGCCCATCCTCTGTCCTCCATCCAGTCTCTTAGAATCTCCCCCTTCCTCTCTCCTTCCCAGTACACGCCCCCTTCCCCCTAATTCTCACATTAAAGTCCCCTCAAGTACCACCGTACCCTTATCTCTCTCTCCTAGTACGTCTTCCATCCTTTCTTTATAACTTTCCATCCTTATTGTCACAGTCACAAACTTATATGGTACCCCTCCTATCTTTATTACCCTAATTTTCACGCCCTGTCCCTCTCCCTCTCTTTTAACTTATTCCTCTTATCCATCCCTAACCCCTGTTATAATTACCCCACTCGCCTTTCCTTTCCTGTTTACTTTTGCCGCCTTCTGTAGCCCTGATTTACTCGCAACCCCCTACTTTCCACGATACCCTACCTTCGTCGCTCTCCCTTCACTCCTATCCTTCCCAGCTCTGTGGGTATACATTCTCTGCACATCTCTTTCGTTCCTCGGCAAGCCTTGATCGATAAAAACTTTCTTGTCCTTTATCCTACTTTTCCTATTCATTACCCCCAATTTTTCTTCCTCGCTCTCCAATTCCAGAACCGCCACTTCATTCTTTTTACTCCCCTCCAGCCTAACTTTCCCTATCTTGCGTTTAACCCACCGTGTGCTCTGTAGCAGCGCTTTCACCTCCTCTCTTTCTTCCCCGCTCCTTAACTTTAATCCTCTTATTAAAATATTATTTCTCCTATCTGTTTTCTCTCTTCTCTCTATCATTAACTCAATTGCCTGTTACCTTTTCCTATCCGAACTCTCTTTCGTTTCATCCCTACGCTCCCTCACTTTCTCTTATATCATGTTTTGCACCCTCTTCAAAATACCTAGGTTCTCGCCCTCCCACCTTTCAACTAATTCCATTTCCGACCTGCCCTCCACCTTTTCAAGCAATTGTTCCGCCCTTTTCTTCCACTCCCTAAGCTCTGCCTCAATCTTCTTTACCGATGCCACTTATCCCTGCAATTCTCCTACTTTCTCCCTCAACTCTTTATTCTCAGGTCCTCCCTCATACCTTTCATCTTCTCCATCGCCTCTCTTACGTCCCCCCTCAGCCGTTTGCCCTCGCCTATCAGCCCCCCGAGAGCCCCCTTCTCTCCCTGTCCCACCACTTTTGGGAAGGGGGGGGGGGGGTCACTAACGTGTCTGTACGCTCTTTTTAAAGGAACTGCTAGTTCTCTCGCTGCCCAGCTGCAGCTCTTCCGTCGGTAACTGTGACCTATCCATGCAAAGACGTACCTACTGCAGCAAACAGATGTCTCCTAAGACCGCTCTCGCCCAACTCCTGACCACAAAACTACCCCGTTTCCTTGCCAACCTAAACTCAATTTCCCTGATTAGCCAAATTCTACCCCACAACTACAATAAAAATTAATTTTGAACTCCCCAATTCAACCCTCACAACTCTTATGACCTTTTAGCCTTCCACCCTCAAATTCTAGTCACACCTTCCACACAAGTTCCGTAAAAATTTCTCAACACCTGTCACTGCACATTTTCCCACTACCGCCACCACATTAATAGAATTAGTAAATTTGCAAAAGTTAATGCATACCGTTATTGACGCAATTATAGACGTGAGAATAATAGTTTAATTTAATTTTCTACAAAAAAAGACGAAATTTGTTAACATAACCCCCGGAAAGCGCGCAAGACTACTATATGACTAAAAATGTCCGAGCGTCAAAACTCAGCGGCTTAGGCTAAAACTCAACGCTTCGACATTTTTAGTCACAACTTGGTAACCCGTGAAGCCTTTTTCTGTTTTCTTGGCTGAAATTAAAATTTCGATTTCAAGGATTCCGTATTTTTTTCTTTCAGATTTTCAATACAGCTTTTCGAAGACATTGAAGAAGATTCATTTGCTACCTAAAATGGGACAGTTAAATCTTTAGCTCAGTAGAATATTCTCCAGCTGAACAGATTATTAATATCTTGAAACTTTTTATTAAATTTTTATTTGTGCTTGGGTTACCTTGCTCATTCTGACGTTTACTTCTCTGGTCAAAATTTGATAAGAAGTCGATTTCTTTGGGCGGCGATGATTGGCCTGACGATGCTTCTGCGAAAAGAGAAAAAAGAGTTCTGAATTTAAAATTTTTCAAATATATTGAAAATAGTAAAATTCGTAATTCGAGTATACCATTTTTTTCTTCTTATTCAGTTACAGCGTTTAGTATCTCTATTGGAAGAAAAAAATAAATTTGAGAAAAATTTTGAATAACTTTATTTCAGCGTCCAATTATCCATTTGTTTTAGAGACATTCTACATACTGAATACACTATTGACTAGACAATTAAATGACCAGGAATTAAAATTGGCTGGAAAATCTTTAGATGAGATAGAAACTGTTGTTCCTAAGGTACAGAGTATTAGAAGATCTCATTCTTGGAAAGAAAAGGCAACGAACGTCCTTTAGGCTACACTTCGTTAATCCTTATTTCAATATTTGTTCATTATAAATGCGGAATTTTCGAATTAATTCCGAAATTTCTTCATAATCTCGACGATTTGTATAGCCAGCGCGCTATGAGTGTGGCTGCTGCGCTAAACATGAACGTAGCGACTTTACTGCGTTAACCGCTTGGTAGCCGTACTAAAAAAGAACGGGAGGGAGACAAACGGCACGTATGGTCAGCGCGCTCTTACATTGCACACAGGCTGTGCATTTTTAAGCGCGGTTAGCCAAAGAGTTATTGATGCGTATGAGACGGTATTGGCTAATCTCTCTGAGTCGCTCGCTGGCGGCACAAAGTTGCGCGGCTACTACGCTTTTTCCGAGCTCCCTACTACCATAGCATGATGGCGCTGGCAGTAAAACCTCTCTCTTAGTGTATTGATCGCGGAACCGACTCGGCAGGGCCTCGGCCCCAGATTCACTTCTTGTCTGACTGCTACGTCTGCAACATGTGTTTTATTTAAATAAACTATCTGTACGTACATTTGTTTTTTATTTAAATGTTTCAATGAAAATAATTGTTTGTTGTTTTTAATGTTAAGAACTAATTAATTGATTAATAACTAATCAATGCTTTTCGAAATACTTAAATTGCTGTCACACTGGGTAAATAAAATTGCCAGTGACTATTTTTAAGTTGTTTTCTTTATATGAAAAGTAGTAACCTCCATCTTAGTAGTAATGCCGTATAGAAGGAATCGACTGAAATGTATATTTTCTAGAATTAGTTAAAAGCTAAGAATTAACTAAAGCTAAACAAAGACAAGTTAAAATTTAAAAATTATTAAAAGTGAAAATTATTTAAATGTTTTAATGAACATAATTTTTCGAAGCTTTAAATTCTTTGAATTTTTTAATTAAAATAATTGTTTAATGCTTTTTTATATTTAAATCCTAATGAGAAGGTACTGGTTTTACGGAAAATTTCACTTTGACGGTTTTCATCAAATTTACACGTTTTGAGACCCCCTGAGCCAGAAAAATGATTTTTTACGAAGGTTTCTGTCTGTCTGTAGTCTGTAGTCAGTAGGTAAGGCAACTTTCAAAAGATTCATCAGATTATATTCTGCTTTGGCTCGAATAATAAAGATATTTATAAATTAATGTTTTTAACAATGAAATTTCCAAAACAGGTAATTTTTGGCCACAAATAATTTTCAGTTTTCGAGTTCAATAAATCCATTTTTGTGAGTAATTTCATCGTCACCAGCAAGAATTCATTTTTTTTGTATTTAAATTTACCAAAAACATAGTTTTTGAAATTGCAATTCTAAAATCAAATTTCTTAGGACCGAAAACATAGTTTTCATTTTTGAAATTTTAAAAATCTAATACAAATTAAAGAAGTAATAATAATATTATTTATAATCTTTTTTTGTAGCAGTTTCTATAAAGAGTAAAGTTTTTTAGAAATCAGTCACTCTCATCTAATTTCAAGAAAAATTATTCCAAAATTCGATTAATTCTAAAAAAATATTTAGAATGTGCAAGAGTTTTGGAAACGGTTAAGAAATAATAATTTGTTTTGCAAATTTAATTTGTAAAGAAAATCTTAAATCTTTTTAAAACTTTTTGAAATGCATATTTATAATGAGCTTAAAATATATTCACAACACTTCAAAAAAACTTATATAGGCGTTAAAACAAATAAATAAACAAATTTAAAAAAAAATGTTTATTTCAAAAGCTTATTTTGCATTCAAAACTATTTATCCCTTAAAATTGTAATTTAGGTGAAATTTTTTCTTCTTCCATGACGATAAATCTTTTTCGGATGAAAATTGAACTCTATATTTTTTTATTTTGTAAATAAATTGATTTTTTTTTAAATTCTTTCTATTATTTTGCAACTTTGTCAATTGTGGTTGAAAATGCCACTGGTTGAAAATCAATCTATTTTGATTAAAAATTCGAAACTTCAAATTAAAATTTGCCTCTTCGGTTGAAAATAAATTTTCTTTGTAGAAATTTCATATTTTAATGTTAAAAAATTGAACTGTTTTCTAGAAAACACGTCTACTTTGGAAAAATTTTGGTTAAAAATGCAACTCGTAATAAATAATTTTCTTGGCTCAGGATTGAGCTATTTTTTCAATTTTTATAGATTCAAAAAAATAGAAAGTTTCAGCTTAAAAACTTTTGGTAATAATAGAAAATTCAGGTGCATGGGGAAATGATTTTAAATTTTTCAAAAAGAATGAAAAATGAAGTATTTGAACAATTGAAAAATATTTGTTCTTAGTTTTTTGTTCTTAACAGGAATATGCAAAAATTGTAACAGAAGATTATTTATTTTTTAATTTCAGAACTTCTTAAATATTTTAAATGTCCATCTGTCTTCACAAACGCTTTTTTAATGTACCAAAAATGACAATTTTTTATATGAATCTGTTTATTTTTAAACATTCATACTCTTGACCCAGAAATTGAGCATCTCCATCGAAATACTTAAAAACCTGATTGCGCGCTTTTTGTGCCTTTCCATAAAAAACTTGTTTTTCGCGGAAATTATGACAAGCATAATTAAGAATAAGATCAATTAAAATACTTAACTTTTTGAATAAAAAAGATTAATTGTTTTTCAAAAATAGAGTAGCTGCAGTATTAGTAAAAAAATTATTTTGAAAAGAAAATTGTCAACAAAATTTGTGAAATGTTTAAAAAAAAGAAACTTGCAACTGGAATGACTAGTCTTCAATAAGAAAAAAAAATTTTAACCTAATATTTAAACTTTCCACCTAGATCATCAGTTTTTTATCCTAATAAAAATCTAATAAAATAAACCAATTATCATCTAAATATTATACATTTTAAGAAAAAATAGAATAGTTCAATGTTAATTTCGAGAAACAAGTTTCTAACCAAAAAAATACATTTTCTGTCAAAAAGAATTGATGGCTTTCATAAGAAATGTCCCGCAAAAAGTCGAATAGTTGCATTTTTAGTTTAAAGTATTATATGAATTTTTTATTGAGTATTAAAAAATGTAGTTAATTATTGATTGAAACAATGAATTTTTAATTAAAAGAAAATTACAATTTTCTCTCATTTAAGTAATGAAACTGACAATTTTCTTTTGAATTAAATAGTGCATTTATTTTCCTTGCAACAAAAGTTAGCTGAGACCTTTCATCTCCCCTTTCCAAAATTCGCTAGGTGAGAGTACTCAGCGGCTCCACTAACGAAGAAAAGTCATATGGTGCATATCTTCTTGCTATTTTTTACAAAAAAAAATTTAGTTTTATTAGTTTTCGAGGAGACAGGGCGACCCTATCTTGTTCGAAATTCAGCAGCGCCCTCTACGGAAATCATTAAAAAATCATTAAATTAAAAAGAATGACTAGGTAACATTTTATTTCATTTATTTTGCTTTACAATGTGCTATGAATCGCGTCTATGAAATCGACCCTAATAAAAAAACTACCCCGTGTAATGAACAAAGTATTTAAAAAAAAGTATTAAAAAATATTTTGGCTAGATTTTTTTCTATTTTTTGCTTTCCAATGTGATACGAAACAGTTTTATAAAATCAATTCTTATTTTAAAAATCAACCCATTTGCAGCAAAAATTGGGTGGTTTCTTTTAGGAGGGATGGTTTTTGGAAATTTGTTGTGGTTGGGTTTAAGCGCCTAAAAAAGTTAAAACTTCTGACGGGATTAATTTTTTTCTTTTAATTTTTGTATGAAATGTGCAATACAGCCCAATAAAAGCCCAAAATTCTGATACAAAGAATTTTTAGAAATACTTTTTAATCATTCTTTTTAATTTAATGATTTTTGTACAAGGCGACGCTAAGTTCCTGGCAAGCTAGTGCCGCCCTGTTTTCGCGAAAACTAATAGAGCCAAAAAATTGGTTTTATTAGTAAAAAAAGCAACAAAATATTTGTCGCGTCTAGGTTTACCGGCGAGCCTACAGTAAGCCATCTTAGAATAAGCTAGTTTAAATGAAAGTGACCGAATTTCGGTCGCCACAGAAACTGCAGTGGTTGCACGTGTGGGATAGCGAGCCACTGCTGGAAAAGCTTTTGCGCCGTATCGAAACTGAACACTGTCATATTTATGCTGGCTTATTCTGGACATGTTCACTGTAGGCTCGCTGGTGTAACTCGGATCTATGTGATCACTCTACCGTCACTGAGCTGCGTAACCGTGACGTTCACAAGTTCCGCTATTGTATCTCTGCATCTCTGAAAATGTACCAAATGTTCACGTTCACATATGGGACACACCTAATTTGACACGTCATCATGGCTTGAAGTTTTAAAATTCAAGCACAAAAGAATAAAAATTTAAGAACAAACATATATTTTTTGTAGAAATTGTCGATGTAAGTTGTTGGCTTTAGGGTCAGGAGAATTTTTTAGTTGACATCGACGTTCAAATCTTTCTAGTCTCTCTATTGAGTAGGGAAAAAACCAAAAACACGTCATGATGCCAAGTAATTGTTATAAATCCTTATAAGATTAAATAAAACTCACTGATGAGGGCCACCATTGTGTGCCGAAACGTTTGAAACAAATTAATTAGTTTCAATTCTCCTGACCCTAAAGCCAACAACTTACATCAACAATTTCTACAAAATTTTATTATCGAGGGTCAATATAATCCCCCAGCGAATATTATGAAAAATATATTATTATATTTACCAATGCATCCGAAGATCAACGCCAAAGATAAGACCAGGATATAGACATAAATCATCTTTTTGAATTAAGGAAAATCTGCTCAATTCAATGTGGAACAATTAGATTTAAAATGTTTGTAATGAATCTTTTCGTTCTTTGCCAGATTTTAAAGTTTCAAGCTGCAAGATTGTAAATGTTTGATATTAAGACACACATAAAAGTCAATGTTTTAACCATCTTTTGAGTTTTAGACACGCTATTCTTACACGGAAATTTTTTACAAGGTCTACTGGAATTCATGAATCATCACCGCTGGTGAGTTCATATAAATATGTTTGTAATATTCTCTAAAAACTAAGTCAACCACGAAAATCTTGAAATCATTGTCCCTCGTTTTTCCAAGTTATGTACAAACTACTCTGATTAAATTGTAATTAAGCAAATGTATTTAGGACACACCAAAAAAGATTGAATTCATTAGCCAGTTATTTAAAAATTTTAAAAAACGCACGATATAAATATCTTGTTTTTTGAAGTTTTAAAGGAGTATCATAACAACCTTTGAAACTTTCTTAAAAAACCGATGTTTTAAATTTAATCGCACAAAAAATAATTAATTATTACATTCTCATCATAATGAGAAGGTATTGATTTTAATAGAAAACTGACAATAGCTGATTTCTTTGACTCTCAATGTTTTGAGACCACATGAATCCGAAACAACTTGTTTTGCGATGGTGTCTGTCGTTCTCATCTGTATACCGGATGAGTTTCGAAAGATAAATCGGATTAGATTGTGATTTGGCAAACTCTTTTAGGTACCATAAAGAAAGATCGAGTTCTATGTAAGATTATTTATATTACCCGAAAATACGAACAATTTATGCTAAGGATAAACATAAATATAGAAGAATTATAGCAACTGTAAATTTAAACATACTTTTTATGAATAAAAAAAAATTTACTTGTACCTAAGCGAACCCTTTTTGGCACATTTTGGCCGAGGATGAAAGTTGCAGTACGAGTCAGACTCGAAGCGTTGCCGAGACGAGATGAGTACTAAAATGAAATCGAAGAAAATCTACACTCAGGGACAGTCCAATTCATTCTAATCTAATCACATCAAATTTATTTTAATCCACCTCAGTCCAATCTATCAATATGCAAACCAATCCATTTAATTCCAATCCAATCTAATTCAAACCTAGTTTACTTCAATCCGACTAATTAATCCCAATCCCTTACAAACCACTCCATTTCATTGCAATCAAATCCAAACTAATTCATTCTAGTCCAATCCAATCCAATTAAACTGAATCCAGTCCATTTAATTCATTTCCAACCAATCCAATTAATTACCTTCCAAACCACTCCAACCCCCTACTATCTAATTTAATGAAACCCATTACCACTCATTCCAATCAATTCCAATCCATTTTAATCCATTCCATTCAAATCCACTGCAATTCTTCTTAATACACGCAAATCCATTCCAATCTAATCTAATCCAAACGAATCCAATCCACTCCAACTCCATCCAATTCATCCCACACCAAAACCATTAATTCCAATTAATTCCAATTCAATTAAATCCAACACAATTCGTTATAATCTAATCCACTCCTATATAATAAATTTCAATCTTTCATAATCCAATTTAATTCATTCTAATACGCTCTAGTGAAATATAATTCAATCTAATTGATTCATAAAAAATCCATTGCAATCTAATTCATTACAATACAATACACTCCTATTCATACCATTCCATATAATTCCAATCCACAATACTACACTCTAATCCATTTCAGTCCAGTTTATTCCAATCTTACCGAATTGATTCAAATTCCATCTAATCTAATTCACTCCAATTCTATCCAATTAACTCAGATTTAATCTAATCCACTCCAATTCTATTTATTTCGTTCTAATTCAATTCGTCACAATTCATTTAAATCCATTTTAATCCAGTTCAAGCGAATCTAGTGTATTCCTCTCCACTATCATCCATTCCAATCCAAAGTCGGGTCCACTCCACTCCCATCCACTGAAATCTATTCCTAATTAATGTTATCCAATTCATTACAAGTCTCCCCAAACCCCTCTAACCAATTTATTTCAATCTAATCCAATAACTTCCAATAGAATGCAGTCCAATGCAATCCACTGCAATCCGTTGCCATCCAGTTAATTTCAATACACTCCAATCACTTGCAATCCAATTTAATTCAATCCACTCCATTCCTATCCGATTCATTCCATTTCAATTTTAGAAACGAAGGAAGAGTCACACATTATTTTAGATCACACTAGTTAGCCAAAGCGTAAGTTTACGTAAGGGTATTATTCCTGAACTGCACCAATGAGAAATGATCTTGCCAGAGAGAAATGAAAAAGAAGGATGCAATGATAAAAATTACTCATCATCAACGAGTACCTAAAAAGTAATTCAGCGTTATTAAAAAAATGTATTATGTGACAGACGGAGCTGCGCAGCATTTAAAAAATAAACATGCCCTTATAAATCTTTTAAATCACAAAAAAGATTTTTGAATTTCTGCAGAAACACATTTCCACGCAACTGTCACGGAATTGGTGGAAAATTAAAAAGACTCGCAGCAAAAGCTAGCTTGTATCGCTCAGCACAGAATCTAATCCTAACTGCGATGGACTTAATCGAATGGGCTAAGAATCATTTAGAGGTAACAGTCATTCTTTTCAGTTGAAAGAAGATCACATGGAGTAACCAAAAAACTAGAAACTAGATTCACTGAAGCAATTAAAATTCCCTGCACTCTAAAATACCACGCAAATTATAACGGACAATTGCAACTGAAAGAAACATCATTTGCATCTCGCGCTTGCCGAATACGATATTCATGATAACTCATTATTTTTATATGGACTGCCCTATCCTATGCCTACTGGACTCCCTAAAGCATCCTGATCTGGCCTACCTGAATTCTCTCAAGGGAGAGAAGGATCGGTTCTGAAGTTTCTTACAGCGCGGGCTCTCGTCGACCTCTTGATCCGCCGTCCGTTTACGATTAGATTCCGCGACTCAAACGATTTCTTTCTCCGGTTTCCCCTGTACTATCGGTTCCCCTTCCCCTTCAAATCATGAATCGAGAAGTTCTCTATCTTGGGCCGCTGTCTCCTCCTGCGTTAGTTCCTCATTCGCCCATTAACATAAACAACTTAGAAACGTGGTATCTTCCTTTTAAGTCAGCCTCTTGTGATGCCAACTCATAAACTCCTGGTGAGCAAACCTTTACAACTACGCAAAGCTCTACAAAGTATTTTGACTATTTCTGGAGTAGAAATGCGCCGGTTTCCTCACCAGGTCTCCTACTTTGAATGCGACATCTCTGCAACCCCGGTTGTAATATATGGAATGCCGCAAAAATGCCTGATCCTGATGTTTAGCAATCAGGCTTCTTAAATGAGAAATACTTGACATCCTAGTTACCTAACCTTCAGCATCGGGAACCTTTAGAACAAATACTTTTCAATTGTTCAAAAGCTTCATTTGTCTTTCGTTTTGAAAAATTTAAAATGATTCTCAACCGAAAAAGATTTATCAGTGATGAAAGACAAAACATTTCACTCAAATTGCAATTTTACTGCACACAAAATTTTTAATACAAAATAACTTTCAAAATAAATACTTTTAAAAATTTTTTTATTTATTAATTTTGACAGATATACAAACATATAATTTTGTTTAGATTATTGAGAAAATTAGCGAAATTTAAAGATTTCCGGTACCGAAAATAATGAATATTTTTATTTTCCAGGATCCTAAGAAGTTTTGTTAAAAATTCGAATTAGTTTAAACGATATTTAGCACTTTTAAAGGCTTAGCAGATATATTTTAAACTGATTAGAAATATGCATTTTAAAAAGTTGGAAAAATCTTTTAAATTTATTGGGTTGCCCTTAAATCTTCTAGAAATTTTCGAACTTTGCAGCAATCTTTTAAAAAGTGTAGATACCGTTCTAAATTTTCTTTAAAATAAATAAATTGCATTTTAATAAGTGACGGATTATTTTTTAGGCAAAAAATTCTCCACAACTCTACTGTTTTTAATTTTTAAAATAACTAAATAATCTTAAAACAGAATTCTTTAAAAAATTGTTCTAACGATGTAGAGCCCTTGAGAAGCCGTAAAAGGAACAGCAAAATTTACATTCAAAATTGGAAACAGTAGAGTTGTAGAGAATATCTTCCAGAAAAATAAGCCGTGAATCATAGAGAAAATGATTGTTCAGATACATAACTTTTGGCAAAACAACTACCTTAAGGAAACTTATTTTCGAACAAAAAATTAAAACCACAGAAATTAATTTTTAAACACAAAATTTTTGAACAAAAAGGTAAATTATTTAACAATAACAATTTTTTTTACAAAAGATAGAAATAAGACCAAGATATAGACCACCTTCATCTTTTCGAATTTAAGGAGACACTGCTCAATGCAATAGGGAATAATTTGGTTCACAATGTAACTAATGAAAATTTGGTTCCTTTATCCTATTGTAAACTCTGTACAAGATTAGTTGTCTGTTTGTTTTTAAGCGTCTGCATTGTCCTCGTGGGGTATTAACATTACAATCTTCCGCGTTTCAGGTAAGCTGCTTTTTAGACGGCAATTTTCTATAGTGTCTACTAAAACTGATGAATCACCAACGTTCTCAGAACTGGCTGAGCCTACTGAGTCAATCCTTCAGTTCAAGAGGAAAGTATTAAACTGAAAATTTTTTAATTAAATGCAATTAAACTGTCAAATTTTAAACATTCATAATCTCTACAGTTTAAAGATTCAGATTCTTTTCCAAAAATATCAATCGGCGTTATCATTTTGAATGCTCTAAATTGATGAATCAATCAATGAATTTAGAATTTTCAAAATTATACGATTTTAAGCAATTTTAAATTCTAATTTCAGCTAAGAATTTATTCGAAATTCCCTGTTCTAATTCATAACTTAATTTTTTTGAAAATACTTCGTGTCAACACCGAACCATAATTTTGTTGGACAAATTCAATTTTATATTGAGAATTTATATTCTCCTGGATCAATTCCAGAATTTCCAACTGTATCAATATTATTTAAAGCTTTGTACATCTTCTAAAGATCTCTTGAAATTACTCGAATTTCAAATAACCTTTAAAAGTAAAAAATCATTTTCAATTTTTCTAGTGATCTCAAAAAATGTGATTACTCTTTCGAATCCTGTTAAAATTCTGAAAAAGCTTATAAATTTTTTGTTCAATATCTGAAAATGTTTACATTTTGTTTTAAATTAGGCCGTGGGCCATTAGCACCAAAATTTGGCAACGAATAGCCGGATTTTTGTCGGTGAACGTAGACACTTTGTTTAAATTATTTAAAATAATTTTGAATTTTAATTTTTCTTGTTTGTTTAGTTTTCAATCTTTAATTTATGATTACTGATTTTAAATGAACAGTCACACGCTGACTGTTTGTATAAAGAGGCAGCTATAAATATTGAATTATGACATACTTGCGCCTACAATGTACTCCAGAAAGATGATACAGGACATTAACCATTAAATTGCTGGCCAAATCTCTCAAATAAATTATTTTCCATTTAACTACAGGAATCTTTGCATGTCAATGGTTAATTAGAAATCTTGTGATAATGGCCAGGTACACTTTTAGTGAAAGTGCGGGATCGGTACTTGCACTACTCACGATGTGCTTGAACAAGATTACTTTACCGACTGATCACAGTAGCACAATCAGGACATCGATCAAATAGTGATGAGGCAGTCCGACTTTGATGCTATAAACTTTACGGGGGGAGTATTTTACGGAATCTTGGTAACTTTTTGAACTGCGCTGGCGTCGCGCCGACAACCCGATTGGTTACTGTTAGCGCGCTGATTTTAAATTATATAAATATTAAGATTTAATATTTATAATAAATAACCATTAAGTATCTGATTTATAATTGAAAAAAAATAGAAATAATCCACCTCGATTTCAAATAGACTCTTAAAATAATATAACCGAATTTCATAACTTCTTTTAATTAAGAAAGTTAAAAACTTTCCACGTTTGATTAATTAGAACAGAGGAAATGTACACATTCCTGAAAAACTCTTATTCAAATTATTCATTTCATTTAAAAATGTATGTACGGGGTTCAGGGAAATATATAATTTTATTTCTAACATGGGATCCTTGAAAGGTGTCGTCTTCAATTGTCGACTAAAAAAAAGGAGTTTTTAATCAAATATATGAATTTTATAGTAAAAAAGATGAATTGTTTTTTTATTTGTTACTCCCAAATTCTATTTTAGGATTTAAAAATTACTTTAGATGCATTTTCCAATCGTTATTTATCATGAATAATAAATGTTAATATTGATATCATTTAAAATACGCGCGTTAATAGTAACCAATCGGGTTATTAGCGCGACGCAAGCGCAGTTCAAAAAGTTCCAACGATTGGGAGCACTAATTCCCGTTACCGAGTACGCTCGGAGAACTTAAGTTGCGCAGTAGCGATAGACTTGAATCTCTACGCATCATTTCCGAAAACGTCCAAAACTATCTGTGCGATGAGAAGTTCACGACTTCGGTGATTAATAGACTCGAGGTCCGACTGTATTTCGGTCTTTAAAGCAGTGTCTCCAGAACGTGAGATTTTTCGGTCCCCACCACTCTTCCGTATGGAAGGAATACATTCAAACGCAGCGTGTCGGTGAGTCGGCTCTGCTACATGCTGTGAAGACCAGCCGAAAATGCACGAACACGAACCCGAGCTGGCCCGATATCACCTAGGACGAATCTGGCTACTCCTCGTGTGAAGCCGAAAATGCCCGAGCAGCAACCCGACCTCTCCCGACTTCATGAATGACGATCTATAGCTTTAGCCTTTAACTGATCCTCTAATTTATTTAGGTTTTGAGATCCCGAATTACCTTAGAACAATTATAATTAAACTTATTTTTTAACAAATAAAAAACGAATTTTTGATTGCTAAATTTTCAACCTAAGAAATTTCTTTGAATAATACATTTTTAACTAAAAGTTTTAATTTATATTGAAGTTTGCAATTGAAAAAATTAATTTGGACCCCAAAAAAATGCGAAACTTCAACCAAAGAAATTAATTTTTAACTTTAAAAAATTAATTTTTAAAGAAGAAGAATAATCAGCCACCAAAAAAGATAACTTTATAACTAAAAGGATAATTTTTCGAAGAAAAAAATATCAACAAAGTTGTTTAATTTTCATCTTTAGAAACGAATTGGAAACTAAAACAATAAGTCTTTGATCAAAAATGGAATTTTTAACGAAAGAAATTAATTTTAAAGTAGAAAAGATTAATTTTTATTCAAAAATAAACCGTTAAATTTTTATTTAAAAAAATTAATTTTGAATAAAAAAAAACAATCGAATGTAAAACAAAATAGTGAAATTTTTAACCAATGAAATGAATTTACAACCAAAAGGAATAACATTCTTCCAAAAAACTCGAAATTGCAAAAAAATACATGAATTTTCAGCATATACTTGAATTTTTAACTAAAAAGATAATGTTTCAACAAAAAATTGAATAGTTGCATTTTCAGTTGAAAAATAATTATCAACTCCAAAACATCAAACTTTCAACAAAATATTTAAATTTTCAAGCAAAAAATTAAATTTGCCAACAAATAATTTAATTTTCTACCGAAAACAGAAATTTAAATTTTAAAACAAGGACAATATTTTTTTTCAAAAAAATAGATCAACTTTTAACAAAAACTGGTTAGTTTATCAGTTTAAAAAATAAATTTACAACCAAAAACTTTTCAGCAAAATAGCTTAATTTCCAAAAGAAGTATAAACTTTCAAACATTTTATACCAAAAGAAAGTAAGTTTTACCAAACAAGGCATATTCATCCAAATAAATGAATTATTGATGAAAATAGATAAATTTTTTACCAATAATAATAAATTTCTAACAATAAAGATGAATTTTTGACTGCGAAAGGTAAATTTTCCAGAAAACAAAAACAACAAATTTGTACAAAATTGTTAAATTTTTCAAATAAAAAATTTCAAATACAAAAAATTAAAATTGTTAGAAAAATAGAGTTATTAGAAATTAAAAGTGACCAAAAAATCAATTTTCAAATGAGAATGATTAATTTTCAACTAAAAAGATAATAAACGAAAATTTCAACAAAATCGTTAAATTTTTCAACTTTAGAAATGAACATTAAAACTAAAAAACAAGAATTAAGCTAAATAGGAAATAGTTCAATTTTTAAATTAAGAATTTGATTTTCTGCAAAAGAGTTTAATTTTCGATGGAAGAAATCAATTTTCAACTGCAAAATATTTTGAAAAAAAAATCGAATTTACAACATAACATAACATATAATAAATTTGCAAATAATTATTGAAATTATTTAATATTATATTAAATATTATATTACCTTTGCAGAATAATTTAAAAATTAATTATAATTAATTCTTTACCTCGGCCCGGGACTGTTTATTCAGATATTGCAAAATAAAGTACAAATATTGCCCATTAACATGATTTTATAATTTATTATTTATTTTTCACTAATATTTATTCGCAGCTACCCTGAGAAATGTATTATTTCAAAAAGTGGCCCATACAAAATTTGTAGATCTTTTTTTAGTTTACAATTTTTGTCCAATCATAATTTGTCGTTTATTGTATAGTAAAATGGAATTTTGGATTTTTCATTATTTTTTGTGCAATAAAAATGTAAAATTTCGATTTTTCAAAAAAATTCAATAAGTTGTTATGACAATCTGGTAGGGTGTGTAAAGAAACCCATTTTTTCGTATTGACTTTAAAATCGTATCGAAATTAAAAAGCTGCAGCTTTTTAATTTTTCGAATTATTTACGAAAAACTGTTTTTTTCTCTGATCAAAATATTTTGATTTTTTTTACTTTACCTCGCAGCGAAATGGAAAGATTGTGATATTTTGTAATAAAACTTATCAGGAATATGAATTGTCATATTTTTCGACCGCTGGCGTTAGCAAAATATCAAAATGTTTATTTAAAAAATTGTTTATAATTTTTTTCGAAGACGGTGCATAATTCGTGAACAAACAATTTCTATCGTTTCGGGAGTCAAGCGAATTTTAAGCAAGCGAAAACTGGCAGCGATAAAGTTGTTCAGAAAGTTTCAAGGAAGTTTTCTGGAAAGTTTTAGATCAATTGGAGTAGTAGTTAACAAACTGTTGATGTTTTAATTTGCCGG
>JAAAKG020043891.1:0-18807 GCA_010014905.2 Druon quercuslanigerum
TCAGTTATAAAAGCCTCATTTTTCAAAATTTTGCTATCCTCGATCATTAATAGTTTCTCTAGTCACTATGCAAGCCAATGTACAATTCTAGTTGACTGTGTCAGTAGAGAAATGTTGCTAAACATCATACAATTTTCATTCTTTATTAAAAAGCCATTATCATCAACACTAATAAAAAGAAAAATTTCATCATTCTTATCAATTTTCAAAAATATATAACAGCTCCAGTTATAAAAGCTTTAATTTTTTTTAACCGTTGTAACTCTTATGAATAACAGTATCTCTATTCTCTATTCTATGCAAGCCAATGAACAATTCTAATCAAAAATGTCAGTATAGTAATATTGTTGGGCATCAGTGAATTTTCATGCGTTATAAAAAAAAGAATTTATCAATTATCACAAGTGTAGAACAGTTTCAGTTATGATAATCTTCATTTTTGCAAAATGTTATAGCCTCTATATCGTTAAAAGTATTTGTATTCTCTATACTATATACAGAAATGTCCTATTCAAAATGACAAACTAAAAATATTTTCCATTATAGAACCATAATTTTTCGAAATCCTGGTATCCTCGACCATTAATAGTATCTCTTATCCCTATGTAAGCTAATTAACAATTCTAGTTGACTCTGTCGCTACAGAAATATTAAACGTCATAAAATTTGCATTCTTTATAAAAAAGCAATTATCTTTAAAACTCTTAGCATAACAAGTTTCATCATTCTTATCCATGATCAAAAATATACAACAGTTTCAGTGATAAAAGCTTTAATTTTTCAAAACTGTTGTAACCTCTATCATTAACAGTATCTTTATTCTCTATTCTATACAAGCCAATGAACAATACTAGTTGACGATGTCAGTAAAGAAATGTTGTTAAACATCATAAAATTTGCATTTTTTATAAAAAAAGCAATTGTCACCCACACTCATAACATGACAAATTTCATCATTCTTGTCAATTATTACAAATGTACAACAGTTTCAGTTATAAAAGCCTTATTTTTCAAAATTTTGGTATTCTCGATCATTAATAGTATCTCTAATCACAATGAAAGCCAATGAACAATTCTAGTTGACTATGTGAGTACAGAAATTTTGCTAAACATCATAAAATTTGCATTCTTTATAAAAAAAAAATCAATTATCATCCACACTCATAACATGACAAATTTCATCATTCTTGTCAATTATTACAAATGTACAACAGTTTCAGCTGTAAAAGCCTCATTTTTCAAAATTTTGGTATCCTCGATCATTAATAGTATCTCTAATCACAATGCAAGCCAATTAACAATTTTAGTTAAAAATGTCAAAACAGTAGTGTTGTTGAACATCAGTGAATTTTCACGCGTTATACAAAAAATAAATTATCATCAACATTCATAAAATGACCAATTTCATAATTCTTATCCATTATCACAAATGTAAAACAGTTTCAGTTATGATAATCGTTATATCGTTAACAGTATTTGTATTCTCTATGTCAGCCAATGAACAATCCTGGTTGACTCTGTCAGTACAGAAATGTTTTTAAACATCAGAAAATTATAATTCGTTATAAAAAACAGCAATTATCATGATTATTCACAACATAACAAATCTCATCATTCCTATTCATAATGACACATTACAAATTTTTTCCGTTATAAAACCATAATTTTTCGAAATTCTGGTATCCTAGACCATTAATAGTATCTCTTATCACTATGCAAGCCAATGGAAATTCTAGTTGACTATGTCAGTACAGAAATTTTGCTAAATATCATAAAATTTGCATTCTTTATAAAAAAAAGCAATTATCATCCACACTCATAACATGACAAATTTCATCATTTTTGTCAATTATTACAAATGTACAACAGTTCCAGTTATAAAAGCCTCATTTTTCAAAATGTTGGTATCCTCGATCATTAATAGTATCTCTAATCTCTATCGTACAATTTTCATTCTTTATAAAAAAAGCAATTACAATCAACACTCATAAAATGACAAATTACATAATTCTTATCCATTATCACAAATGTAAAACAGTTTCAGTTATGATAATCTTCATTTTTGTAAAATATTATAGCGTCTATATCGTTAACAGTATTTGTATTCTCTATGCCAGCCAATGAACAATTCTGGTTGACTCTGTCAGTACAGAAATGTTGTTAAACATTTTCATCATTCTTATCCATTATCAAAAATATACAACAGTTTCAGTTATAAAAGCTTTAATTTGTCACAACTGTTGTAATACAAGCCGATGAACAATTTTAGTTGACTATGTCAGTACAGAAATGTTGTTAAACGTCAGAAAAATTTCACCCTTTATGACAAAAAGAAATTATCATCAACATTCGTAAGATCACAAATTTCAACATTCTTATCCATAATTGAAAATTTAGAACAGTTTTAATTTAAAATTAAATATTTTTTTAAAAAGATCATTCTCTTTTCTCTCCACTGGAAATCAAACCACAAAACTTTGTAGCTTGATGCAGGTTGATAAACCTATATCACCCATTTAAATAAATGTAGGAAGCTTTAAAACTTTTCCATAGTGTGCTAATTCCTTTGAGCTTCGACCCCATACAACAGGCACACTCGTGGAAAGCAGTAAATCGAGTTTTATTACCGCAACGACATGAAAATCTCGATTCTTCTCGCTGGCGAGGATCTTTATAGAATCCAAGCATCTTCCTGAAACACCCACTTGTCCGTAATCGCTTAATCGTTTGTCGACACGAGACTCTCATTTCGGACTACGCCAATGGGATTACCACATTGCAGTTTTAGGTCGTCGTAAAGCCGTAAACTTACAGTCGAATAGCGACCACCTGTTGCCACGAAACATTAACCCATTTACCTTCCTCATGAAGGTGGATAGCCGCTGCCCTTGAAAATACCATTTTTATACCCTTCCACTTCACCATCATAGGTGAAAGCATCGAAATTGAGAAGAGCAATTAACAATTGACTTTTCCGTCTTAGTACAAACGGTTTGTTCTAACTGATGTTCAACCAAATTTATATTTGACTCTGCTTATTTTTAAAGGAATCTGTATTATCATCAGAGAATAGCAGAAATTATTAACGTCTTTTCAGACTAGATGGAGCTATGAATTAAAATTTTTTAAAATAAATTTCTACTGAAAAAAATCTCCGCTGGGAAACGAACCATCACAGAACTTTCTATTGCTGATCGCGTGCTTTTCCCTTAAGCTACTAGAGGGATCGAAAGCAGAATCCTTTTTCAGAAATACAGGCGTTATTATGCTTGGTGTTACAAGTCAAATTTTTCAAGGAATCTATGTTATCATCAGTGAATAACAGAATATTATCATTATTATTTCTCAAAATTGCAAAAAAAGAATATCTTCCAAAATTGATCCAAATCGGTTAATATTGACGTCTGTGATCAGAGAGACAAGTCACTTGAAATCACTTTAGTTTTTTAAAGTTTTTTTTGCATAGGAAACTTTGCTTCTATATATTATCATATTTTTAATTGACATTTTTAAAATACAAAGATAAAACTTTATAACTATATTATATGACATTTATCTTTAAACATTTCTGAATATAAAGAGAATACGGAGATTTATGAATATTTAAAAAAATAAGTTTCGTTAAAAGAATTTTAAAAGGTTTCAAGAGCATAAAAAATTGTTCTTATGATTCCTGGGAATATTTGAAAAGATTTTTCATTTTGAAAAATTAATTTGAAGAAAAAATTTGAGAATGATTTTAAAACATTTCAAATGATTTCGTAAAACTTCGAAAGAAAATGTAGAAGTTTTAAAAGCAAAATTTTAGAATATATATTCCAGTTAGTTTGAAACCATTTATAAGTTTCAAATGGATTTTAAAAGATTATTAAAATTTAAAAGGCCTTCAAACAATGAAAACAAACCTAGTGTTTTTTTAATTCTTTAAATAATTTTAAGAGAATACTTAATGTTTCAAAAAAATTTGATAAAATTTAGATTTATGAAGAATTAGAATAAAGAAATTAGAAGTCTTTTAAGAGAACCAAACCGATTTTGCTAAGATTTTTGAGAAAATTTTTCATGTTTTTTATGAAAAAATTGATAAAATTTTTTCAAATCATTTCATATAATTTCATAAATTGGTGACAAAGTATCTGGAAGACTATAATACCAGTTTTTAAAGACTTTCTGAATAATAAATAATTTTTTTTTTTTTATTAGAAAAAATTTCAGTAAGTTTAAAAAATATTTAGAAGTTTTAGAAAGAGTCAAAAATAATTTTAAACTAGCAGAGATTTTAATGAATGTACAGCAAAATCTAGATTTTTGAAGGTTTCGAAAAACAAATTTAAAAGTATTTTGAGTAAGTAGTTTAAACGTTTCTAGAGGGGAAAAAACACTTTTTTTGTAAGATTCCTGATAAAATTTAAAATTATTCTTAAATTAATGATAATTAAAATTTTTCTAACATTTCAAAAAGATTTTTTAAATTGTCTAAAAAAGTCTAAAAGATTTAAGGGGACTTTTTTAATTTTGTAGGACTTACAAAATTAAAAAAAAAATTGAATTACTTTAGAAAATATTATTAGAAAGTTTTGAAAAAATTGAAAACCTAATTTATAATTTGAAGAGATAAAAATCTTTTTTAAACAAACTAGATTTAAGAAGGTTTTAAAACAAAATTTTAAAGCTTCTGAAGGATTTTCAAAGTTTTGAAGATAATAGAAATATTTTCATAAAATTCCTGCAAAAACATAAAAATATATTTATTCAAAAAATCAATTTTAAGATTTCGAAGCTAAATTTAAAAGCTTTTTAGCAATTCTGAAAGGTTTGAAGAAAATAACAAACATTTCTTAAGATTCGTGTGAACTTTTTAAATATTTTTAAAAATTAGTTTTTATAGAAAATTAAAAAATTTTTAAATAAATTTCAAAAGATCTAAAAATATTTTTTTAATATTTCTAAAAATATGTTTTAATTTCTTCCAAACTAGTTTTTTTAAGTTTATGGTGAGCAAGATTTATATATTTCGAGAGAATTAAAATAAAATACACATTTTAAATTATTGAGTGTGAACATTTCTAATGTCTTTTTAAAATTAGTTTTTAAAGAAAATTAAAAAAATGTTTAAATATTTCAAAAGATGTAACAATATCCAAAAAAATCTGGAAGATTTTAACCCATTAACCACCAAAGCTATCAATTTTATAACATGAGTTTATTTATTTAATTTTTTTTAAACAAAATTTATTGGTTTTAACAAAATAATAAGTAGATCAAAAGTAATGTTCCTTATGTTTTTGGGTGAACTAAATTCAAATCCGTGATCAAAATTCGAATATTTTGACTTCAAAATTAAACGTGGCGATTTTTTCATAAAAAAATAGTGAAAAATGTTTGAATTTTTATTTTTGTAATTTTTTTTTGGACATAAAACGCGTTAATATCTTAAAATTTATTCAACCATCAGTGCACAAAATTCTTAAACTTTAACAGAAAATTTTTATATATGTGCTTTTTCTTCCAAAATGGCGGACAAAATGCAAAAATGTCCCAAAAACTGTTTTTTTCCATCATCGTTGTTTTTCTCAAAAACTTCAAAGTTTAAAAAATAGTTCCGTAGATTAAAAATATCTTGAAGTTCACCATAGAACAGTATGAAACTTTTTCTGATTGTTCAGAAAATTTTTTAATTTTTCAAAAAATGAAAAATTTGACATTTGCAAAAAAATGTTTCAAAAATCATTCGTTCATGCGAATTTTTACCTAAAAACGGCTAAAAAGAATTCGCATGAAGTTTGATCAATTATTTCCCAAAAACTATAGGGTCTGGCACAAATTTTTCAAGAATAAAAATGTCTTAGAATTAGTCAAAAAATATTCTTGATTTTTTTCAGATGTTTGGAAAAATGTTTTTGCAAACTTCAAATTTTAGATTTTTGAAAAATCAAAAAAATTTTCTAAAAAATCTGAAACAATTTCATAGTGTTCTATGGTTAATTTCAAGACATTTTTAATTTATGGAACTTTTTTTAAAACTTGTAAGTGATGGAAAAAAACAGTTTTTGGGACAATTTTGCATTTTGTCCCCCATTTTGGAAGAAAAAGCACATATTTAAAAATTTTCTGTTAAAGTTTAAAAATTGTGTGCACCGATGGTTGAAGAAATTTTAAGATATTGACGCGTTTTATGTCTGAAAAAAATTACAAAAATAAAAATTCAAACATTTTTCACTATTTTTTTATGCAGAAACCACCATATTTAATTTTTGAGTCAAAATATTCGAATCTTATCACGAATTCGAATTTAGCTTACCCAAAAACGTAAGGAATAGTACTTTTGATCTATTTATTTTTTTGTTATACCCATAAATTTTGCTGTAAAACTCATGTTATAAAATTGATAGCTTTGGTCGTTAATGGGTTAAGGCCATTTTTAAAATTTTTCAATATTTATCACTATTTTAGAAATAATTCGAGTCAGACTTAAAAATATTTAGGAATTTGAGAAGTTTAGAAGAAATTAAAAATATTTTCAAACTTTGAAAGATTTTCGAAAGTTTATAATATATTTTTTAATTTCTTCCAAACTAGTTTATTTCAAGTTTATGGTGAACAGAAAATTGATATATTTCAAGAGAATTAAAATAATATATAAATTTAAAATATTTTGGTTTTGGATTCATAAATTAAAAGTAATGACCAATAATTACTTTTTTAATAATTGAGACTTTTAAACTTCAGAAAAATTAAAAAAAAATAGATGCATGGACATACCATTTTTTTGCTACTTGATTTAGTTAAGAATTAATTATTTATTTACTTAATTAATAATTATTGAAAGTAGAATTAATTTTATCGTCATTCTTTTCAAGTCACGTTTATTATGACTGTCCTGATTTTTCCAATATTATCAGTCGAATTTTACCGGAAGTTATAAATATCTGAAGTCATCTGAATTCACATGAAATCAGTTGAAATCATTATTTTAAATTTAAAAAAAAAGAAGGAAATTAGGATTATACATTTTGGTTTCACCATAATTAATAAGCAACAATTTTAATGAAACCAAAATGTATAATACTAATCTTTTTTTGGAACTAAGAACTAGATTTTTCAGGGAAAAATTTCGAAATATGTTACCTTTTAGTTCAGATGGATTTGTTTTTGTTGCATTACTCTTGGAACTCTCTTAAATGTAATTGAAACCACGTTTTTTCCCATATCTCTTCCTTTGGATCTCATTGTTTTATGACTACCCATCATATATTTTTCCAATCTGCCTGATACCCATTGATGTCTTGGTATAAAAACTCATGAAATGAAGTTCGTATCTGTATCAGCAATCCTATTCCTGTCTATTGCAGAAGAAGAGGATCAGTCCAGAAATGTTCCTGGGCACGAAATAGAATTCGATCCACTGTCGAGCAGCGCGGAAAACTAAATATAGAATATAACTCTAAATTTAAATTAGTCGAAATTTGACTGAAAAATTAGTAATTTTGTAAGGAAAAACGGTCGTTTTAACTGCAATGAATCATTGAATACTGCTGACTAAATCAAGTTCTTATTATATTGAAATGTCTGCTACAATAAAATAGTAAATTTATTTTTTAAATAAAATTTTTGATTAAATTCCTACATTTTATTTCATTATTAAAATGAACCATAAATGACTGATTAATAGATTGACAATTACTGAGCAGATCAATAAAAATGACTGATTTAGTTTGTGTAAGTTACTGGTGTTATTATCAAAAATGACTTAATTATCAGAGGTTATTTATTATGCAGTTCAGTTATATCACTCAAAATTACCTGTTTATTATTTAAAAAAAAATAGTTTTAACATCCAATGTTAGGTATATTTCAAGTTGAAAATTCATCTTTTGGTTAAAAACTAACTATTTTGTTAAAAATTGTTTTATTTTTAGTTGTCAATTAATTTCATTAATTTAAAATTGAAGTATTCCATTTTTGATTGAAAATTTACGTTTTCACGACTAATTCAAATAAGTAGTTAAAACCTGAAGTATTTTCTTAAAAATTGTTCTTTTTTTGATAGAAAATTAAATTTTATTATATATATTATTATATATTATTTTATTTAAAAAATTAAACTACTTGGTGGAAAGTTGAACTACTTTATTAAAAAATGTATTAGTTTATGTAATAATACATCATTTTTGTTAAAAATGTATCTGTTTGTTGGAAGCCTTACCTCTTACCTCATGGTTAAAAATTATTTTTTACATTGACATCAAAACATCTTGTTTAAACTTTTTTGAAAATCAATTTTTTTTTTTGAAGATCCATCATTTCAGTTGTACATTTCTCTAGTTGATATGGAAATATCACTATTTTCTTGACATTCCGCTTTTTTTGTTCTTGTAAATTAATTTTGTTATTTGAGATTTGAACTAATTAACTTTTGGATAAAAATTTCTTTTTTTAGTTAAAAATCAACTATTTGGTTGAGAATTTAGTTATTTTTTTGAAAATTTATCTTTTTTAGTAGAATTTCACTATTTGTTAATTAATTAAATTTTAATTATTTAATTAATTAATTATTTTAATGATGTTTGAAAATTCATCATTTTCCTTATTTGAAAATTCACCAATTTGGTTTAAATTTGATTTATTTTGTTGAAAATACGTCTTTATTAGTTGAAAATAAATATTCTCGATTAAAAATTCATCTTTTTTATCAAATTCAATTAGTTTTTATTTAAAATAAAAATTTTTTTGGCTGAATTAAATTTTTTTTTTAAATATACTCTTTTTTTGGTGGAAGATTTTACTACTATTTTCTTAAAAATTTATAAAAAAATTCATCATTTTGGGTGAAAACTCATCTTTATGGTTGTAAATTGCATTATTTTGATAAAAATTCTTTATTTTGGTTTTAAATAAATTTTTTTAAATTGAAATTTTAACTATTTCATTTTTATTCTCATTATTTCATTTTTTATGTGCAAAATTAAAGTATTCCAGTTTTGATTGAAAATTGACATTTTTAGTGGGAAATTAAAATAGATGGTTAAAACTTGAGGTATTTTCTTAAAAATTGTTCTTTTTTTGGTAGAAAGTTAAATTTCTTGGGGAAAACTACATTTATTTTGTTTTAAAAATTAAAAATGTATTTTTTTTTTTGGTTAATGATAAATCATTTTCGTTAAAAATTTATCTGTTTGAAGCATTAACTCTTTTATCTTTTTTTGATAAAAATTCAACTTTTTTTAATAGAAAATTTATCTTCTTGACTGAAAATTATTTTTTTTTTTTACATTGACAATCCAAATACTTGTTTAAACTTTTTTGAAAATTAATGATAAAAATAGTTGTAAATTTCTCTAGTTGATATGGAAATTTCACTGTTTCCTTCAAAATTTTTCTTTTTTTGTTGTTGTAAATTAATTTTGTTATTTGAGATTTGAACTAATTCATTTTTGGATAAAAATTTTTTTTTATGTAAAAAATAAACTATTTGGTTGAGAATTAATTTATTTTGTTGAAAATTTATGTTTTTAGTAGAACTCCACTATTTGTTATTATTTTAAAATATTTTTTTGAAGTATAAATTTTTTTATATTAAAATTTTAAAAATTTGTTTTTTAAAATATCAGTTATCAAGTTTTTTAAATGTTAAAAATGCCTTGTTTTTAAAGTTAAAAAGTAATTTTTTTATCTGAAATTTTAATAATTTAATTTATGTTTGAAAATCATATTTTTTATTAGTTGAAAATTTACCAATTTGGTTTAAATTTGATTTATTTTGTTAAAAATACGTCTTTAGTAGTTGAAAATAAATATTCTTGATTGAAAATTCATCCTTTTTAATAAATTCAACTATTTTTAATTAAAAAAATTTTTTTTTGCTGAATTCAAATATTTTTTATTTAAAAATATACTCTTTTTTGTTGAAAATGTTACTACTATTTTCTTAAAAATGCCTCCTTTTTTAGAAAAAAAAATCGTCATTTTGGTAGAAAACTCATCTTTATGGTTGTAAATTACACTATTTTTATGAAAATTCTTTATTTTTGTTTATAAATAAATTTTTTTAAACTGAAAATTTAACTATTTCATTTTTAATAACAAATTGATTCTCTTTAGTTAAAAACTCATCTTTTTGTTTGAAAATGTGACTCTTTGTTGAAAATTCGATTTTTTTATTCAATTAATTTTTTTTTAATGAAAATTTAATTGTTTCCTTTTGGGTCGAAAATTAATCTTTTTAGTTGTGAATTTAACTATTTGTCTCAAATTTAATATATTTTGTGAAAAATTCATTTTCTTGGTAGAAAATCATTTTTCTTGGGGGAAAATTAGTTTTTGTTGTTGAAAATTCCACTATTTGGTTGAAAGTTAGACTGCTTTATTAAAAATGCATTCTTTTCGTTAATGGTTCATCATTTTAGTTCAAAATTCATCTGCTTGATGAAAATTTTACTATTTTTTTGAAAATTATTTCGTTGGAAATTAATCTATTTTAATTTTAAATTCAACTGATTGTTGGAAAATTCTTGTATATTTAACAACTTAGTTCAAAGTTTAGCTTATTTATTTAAATATCATTTTTTTATTGTAGACGTATTATTTTTTTTTAACTGATCTCTCTTGTGCAGCATTTCACTGTTTTGTTGACAATTAAATTTTTTAATTAAAAATTGATCTATCCCTCTTTTCGTTCAAAATTGCCCCTTTTTAGTTCAAAATTTAACAGAATTAGATTATTTACAATTACTGATTTCCTCAGTGAGTCAAATTCACTGTTTTGAAAAGTCACTTTTGACTGACTTGTCACTTGTTGAATCTCCAATTTGATTCAAAAAATCGATCTAATAAAATAATAATGAAACAAAATTAATTTAAAAAAATTCTATCTAAAAAAGCCACTGGAGTTTCATTTGTATTTCATTAACTTATGTGCAAAACAAATTCAAAGAAAGTAAGTTTTGAAAGTAAAAGAACCCTCTTATTTATTTAACGAGTCTGTGTACAACTCAAGCATCAGTATACTTGACTCTCTTCACATGAATAAAAAAAAAAGATGTTATTCTTCTCAATCACTTTGTATAAAAATGAGGCTATAAAACCTAGTCTCATCTTTTATACAAAGTGATTGACGGCTCACGCTTACGGTCAAGATCCTAAAAATCTGAAGAAGGAGATGGCCCATTTCATATTTCATCCTTGAAGTTAGGACCAATGTTTGGCCGGAAAAAATGTCAAGTTATTTGTTTGGCTTCACTGCCAGAAATTGTATTCGCCTAGACAAGCTTGTATTAGTCTGACTGACGTTTGCCTCAATATCCTTCAACCCGAAGCCAAGGATCCATGTGGGTTCTAGACATTGACTTTTCATCTCGGTAAAGCGATCCTCATCTTCTGGGTGATCCCTTTTCCAGGAATTATGCAACGGTGCATCGTAAAATGTAGAGTAAACGACTGCGATAGCTGTTTCCTTCCGCTAATTTTTTGATAGGAACCCGAGTAAAAAAATTATGTATGATTGTATATGAAAAAGTATGGACGTTTCATACATGTAAATTGACCATATATGATTTTACATAAACGTACATGTTCCATTTATATCCATTTATGAGGAGAAATGGTAGTTTCCAGCTCATATATAGATACATGACCCTTGTATGCGGCTTTGTATCATATATAGGCATAAATGATCATACTAAATTCATTTATGACACATATATGTTAATTTATTCCTTGATTTTATTCCAATTTTTCATCAAATACATGACTATTACAAAATTTGTCTTTTAATTGCTATTATTAGAGTCAATGGATGTATTTTGTTTTTGCTGTAGTTTAATCTCCGTTAAATATTGATAAATGATACTGTTAATCATTCTTTTATTAGGGATTTCCCAATTTTTTCTGCTGCAATTTTCAATGCATAATCTGTAACATCCCGAGTAAAAAAAATTATGCATGATCATACATAAATTATGCATGATCCATGAATGATTGTATATAATCATAGATGATGTATCATATACATTTATATATGATTTCATACATGGACACAATTTTATAAAATTGTTTTCATATATGATCACATGCATAGTTGTGCATAATCATTCATCTCTGCGCATACAACCATGTATGACAAAATTGAAATCAATAATGTAATGTATGAATTGTAAAAATAAATTGAGTCATATATGAGTCCAGATATGTAGTCATTAGTCTAGAATTCTTGAATTTCATTGAAGATTGTAAAAAATAATTTATGTTACAGATTATGAATTCAAAATTGCTGCAGAAAAAAATTGAGAAAATCCCTAATAAAAGAATGATTTTAACTTTTAACGGAGATGACACTACAGCAAAAACAACATACATCCATTGACTCTGATAATAGCAATTAAACAAAAAACGTTTGTAATAGTCATGTATTTGATGAAAAAGTTTGAACAAAAACAAGGAATAAGTTAACATATATGTGTCATAAATGAATTAAGTATGATCATTTATGCCTATATATAGTACAAAGTCGCATACATGGGTCATGGGTCATGTAAAATTTGTACATCTTCAATTTACAATTATAGTTTTCAATGGGCAATCCTCAAATAGTTTAATTTTTGAGGCATTGAAACGAAGGTTGTGTATTTATTTGTTTTAAAGTTTATTAATTATAAAATTCTTAGTTAGAAACGTTAAATTCTAATATTTGGTTAAAAATTTACATATTTTATTAAAAATGCAAATATTTTCTTCAACAGTGATCTTTGTTGGTCAACAATTAAACTGCTTTGTTAAAGGTTTAACTGTTTTCTTGACAATTCACCTTTTTCGTAGCGACTTAATTTTCTTAATTAAAAAATTAACTTTTTGATTAAAAATTCAAATCTTTGATTGAATATCAATTTTTTATTTTAAAAGTCTACCGTTACATTCATAATCCATAATCCATCTCGTTTGTTTAAAAATTCTACTATTTGGTTGGAAATTTTATTATTTGCTTAAAAAGGCATTTATTTTTTAATAAAGTAATCTTTTTTCGATTAAAATTCAACTGTTTGGTTGAAAGTTAAGCAAGTTTCTTATAACTTAATTTTTTTCATCATTTTATATATAAATTCATCTCTGGTTGGAAAATGAACTATTTTGGTAAAAGTTAGTTTTTTTTAGCTGTTGGGTTGTCAATACAATTTTTTGGTTAAAAAATCCAATATTTGGTAGAGAAATAAGCTTTTTGGTGAAAATTAAAATTTTTGGTTGAAAATTTATATTTTTTTTTGAAAATTCATATTTTGGATGATAACAAAATTTTTTTGGTAGAAAATTAAAATAATTGGTTTGAAAATATTTGGTTTTTTTCAATTAAATAAATTAATTTTTTTATCTAAAAATTTAGCTCTTCAATTTTTGTTTGAAAATGTGTATTTTCTAAGTTAAAAATTCATCTTCTTGAATAAAAAATTATCTTGATCGTTCCGAATTCCTCATTTTTGAAGAGGATTCAACTGTTTTGCTAAATTCTTTTTGTTTTAGTAGAATTCAACTGGTTGGAAATTTTTTTTTCGTTAAAAATTGATCTTTTTAACCTGAAAAATCAACTATTTTATTGAAAATTCGTCCATTTTTATATGCAAAAGTGATGTTTTTTGTTGAAATTGCGTTTTTCTTTTGTTCAAATGATTTAATAATTCGTGTTTTTAATTAGTTAATTTTTTTGAATAAGAATTTAGAATTCTTATATCATTATTTAAATTTAAATTTAAAATCATTTTTTTTATTTTTGTTGAAATATTAACTATTAACTCTTTTGTTAAGAATTATTCTTTTTTTAAAGCAATTTCTTTGGTAAAAAAATTTAACTATTTCCATTAAAATTAAACTATTTGAAAATTCAGCTATTTTGTTGAAAATTATTTTCTTTTTAATTAAAAATTAATTTTTTTAACCTAAAAATTTAGCTATTTCATTTTGTTTGGTTGACAATTTTTAATTTTTAAATTTCAAACTCGTTTGGATAGAAAATTAAAAATCCACCTTTTTCAATTCAATTCAACTAATTCAGTTCCTTTAAATTAAAATTTAACGATTCCATTGTTTCAAATTCATCTTTTTTATCAAATTCAACTATTTTTTATTTAAAATTAAAACTTTTGTTGGCTGAATTCTAATTTTTTTTTTAAATATACTTTTTTCGGTTGAAATACATTTTTTGTTAAAAATTCGTCGTTATTAAGAAAAAGTAAATCTTTTTAGTTAAAAATCCATTTTTTTGGCTAAATTTCAATATTTTTGGCTAAATTTCAATATTTTTTATATCAAATTATACTCTTTTTTGGTTGAAAATTTTACAACTATTTTCTTGAAAATGCCTCTTTTTTAGAAAAAAATTCTTTTGGTTGAAAAGTCATCTCCAATGTTGTAAATTGCACTATTTTGATAAAAATTCTTTATTTTTGGTTCTAAATAAATTTTTTTAAATTGAAAATTTAACTATTTCATTTTTAATAACAAATTGAATCTCTTTTGTTAAAAATTCATCTTTTTTATTGAAAAATCACCTTTTTTTATTAAGTTCAACTATTTTTTATTAAAAATGAAATTTTTTGGCTGCATGACAATATTTTTTATTTAAAAATATACTCTTTTTTGGTTAAAATACATTTTTTGTTGAAAATTCGTTTTTATTGGCAGAAAATAAATCTTTTTAGTTGAAAATCCATTTTTTTGGGCTAAATTTCAATATTTTTATATCAAATTATACTCTTTTTTAGTTGAAAATTTTACAACTATTCTCTTAAAAATGCCTCTTTTTTTATAAAAAAATTCTTTTGGTTGAAAACTCATCTGTATGGTTGTAAATTGAACTATTTTGATGAAAATTCTTTATTTTTGGTTCTAAATAATTGATTGAAAATTTAACTCTTTGTTGAAAATTCGATCTTTT
Organism: Druon quercuslanigerum; assembly: GCA_010014905.2. Taxonomy (NCBI): domain Eukaryota; kingdom Metazoa; phylum Arthropoda; class Insecta; order Hymenoptera; family Cynipidae; genus Druon; species Druon quercuslanigerum. The sequence goes on from JAAAKG020043891.1 coordinate 14,921, forward strand.
TATTCAATTCATTTTTTTGTAATGAAAATTTAATTCTTTCCTTTTGTTGGAAATTAATCTATTTTAATCGAAAATTCAACTTATTGTTTGAAAATTCTAGTATATTGAACAACTTGGTTCAAAGTTAAACTTATTTATTTAAATATCATTTTTTTATTGTAGATTTATTATTTTATTTAAAAATTGATCTCTGTTGTGGAACTCAAATGTTATTGATTTAAAATTATATATTTTTTTATTGTTGTTGAAATATTAGCTATTAAATCTTTGGTAAAAAAATAACTATTTCCATTAAAATTAAACTATTTGAAAAATCATCTATTTTGTTGGAAATTATTAGTTTTTTAAATAAATTCTTTATCTAAAAATGCAGCTATTTCATTTTGTTCGGTTGGAAATTTTTTCTTTGTAAGTTTAAAGTTCGTTTGGATAGAAAATTATGCAATCTTGTTCGTTGAAAATTTATCATTTTTTTGAGTGTTCAACTATTCTGTTATAAACTCATTTTTTCAGTTCAATTCAACTAATTTAGTTTCTTTAAATTAAAATTTAACCATTTCATTTTGGTAGAAAATTGATATTTTTAAGTTAAAATTTAAACTATTTTGTTGAAAATTTATATTTTTTCATTGAAAATGATCATTCTCGTTGAAAATTCTTCTTTTCTTGTGGAAAAGTCAACTTTTTTTTTAAATAGCTTGAAGATTTAACTAGTTTGTTAAAAATTCTTCTCTTTCAGTTTAATTCAACTAAATGATCATTCGGTTTTTTATAATTTGTTTTTGAACTAACTGTTCGATCTTTGGTTCTAAACTTATCTTTTTTGGTCAAAACTTCAACTGTTTGTTAAAACCCCTTTTTGGTTTAAACTCTTTAATTTTAATGAGTAACAAAATTGTTTGATAATCGGGAAATGACCAGAAACTTGATTTTTTTTTGAAACCCTAAATCATTTATATTAAGAGTTAGGCTTGAGAGACTTGAGAGAAGAGTTGCTCTTGTCCCCATTGTCATTTTTTGAAGCACCCGCTATTTTTAGAATTTTTCCGGAAAACATGGAACACCCTCTATATAGTTTTTTATGTAAAGGTACGAAGGCGGAGAATAACGGAAAACCCCTGGCGTAAAATGAGGGTCTTCCCTCCTGCACTCGCATCTGGCTTCGGACTGAAGAAGTCATGGTACCACTATTGACTATACTTCCGCGGCTAAAGTGTTTCATGGATGATATTGCTCGGCGTGCCATCGAACCGGAGTAAAACCAAGTTGTAGACATTCGCAACATTCTCGTCCCGAGAGTGGTTTCGATACTCGGCATACTCGTTTATTTTCGTCCAAGAGCGAATCCTGGTGATTTTGCGCCTTCACTCTAAAGTCTAACTTCCACTCCAAAGAGAAGAGCTGCGGCTATTTGTATTTATGAGACTTGCTCCAGCGAAAATAAAATGTAAATATTGTCTTGGCCGGTAATCAGTCGCCGGTATCAAAAGGATATTTGCTTGGATATTCTGCAAGAGGAAATGTTTCATTCGAGTCGATTCTCTCAATTTAACACCATCTTGACCAATATGTATTTCCCTTCCATATATATCCATATGTCTTCCATATATCTTTTTCTGAAATTGTCGATTTTGAAACGAGTATTTTCTAGTTTCTTTTTTAAAGTATGTGTATAAATTTAGAGTTAAATGGTTTATTAAAAAAGCAGTGATTGGAGTTTATCCACACTAAGGAATTTCTTCGACCGTTACTATTCTTAATGATAGAATGCGTTTTATTTCTGCAGGTCTAATGAAAATTTTCTTTTCTAAACAATATGTAATGTATTGGAACAGAATTAACAAATTTGATTAAATAAAACACAAAAGAAAAAATATTGTATTATGCATAAATTTACCTGTCAGTTATTATATTAAAATCCAAAAATACGAGACACTTCAATTATGATAACGTTTTACACAAGAACATAGTGTCCTTTTTATTAAGAAAAATACAAAAGCAATAATTTATACATAAATATAATATGATAAATAATATTAATAAATAATTTATTAACAAATGTAAAAACTATTTTAATTCCAACAGTCAAAAATAAATGCAATGATATTGTTTCCAGATGGGAAAATAAGATACATTAATGATTATGCTTATGCTCTCCCAAAGGTACATAAACCAGGTAGAAAATGGTGATTGTTTCCACAATTGGATCACCAACTTACAATCTAGCAAAATACTTATCAAACACTTTAAAACCTATTTCAGGAAAAACTGATTTGTTTATAAAAAATATTTGGGATCTTAAACAAAATATTAATAACATTAGAATACCTTCTACTCATTCATTAGCATCGTTAGATGTCGTTTCACTCTTTGATAATATGCATCAGAATTTAGCTTTAGATTGTATGGAAGAAAAATTGAATTTATGTAAAAACTTAACAAAATTATCAAAAAATGAAATTCTGATTGCTGTTAGAAATGTTTTTAATAATACAGTGCCTTCTTTTAATAATATATTTTATAAACAGTTATCAGAATGTCCTATACCCTATGGGATCTTCTTTATCTCCCATACTATCTAATTTGGTTATGGATGATGTTGAAAAAAGAGCCTTTATATCTAGTTTGATAAAAGGTTTGGTCAACAGATGTATTAAATTAAGTGATATAAAATATAGAAAAGATAATTTAGACCAATTAAAAACCACCTTACAATTAAATAATTATCCTTTGCCGTTATTAGAGAATGTCATCAAAGAACATATTAATGAAATATACAACACTTCCATTACTGAAAAGAAGAAAAAGAAATGGTAAGAAAATTAAAAAAAAAACTGATCTAACATTTACCTTACCATACGTTCAAGGTCTTTCTGAAAGATTAAGGATATCCTTAAAAAAATTTAATATAAACGTTTATTTTAAAAATAACCACACTGTCCAAATCTGTCCAAATTCGATTTCAACAGTTTTTACAATAAATTGGAATTGGAATTTGAATTGGAATTCCAAAGACTGAATACATTGCTGAATTTAGTTGAAATATTTATTGAAAATTAAAACGGTCGAAGAAAGGAAAAACAGTTTTGCATCAGCTACATCTACAATTGTCTTGTGTTTACATTTTAAAAACAGATATTTTAAAAAATACTTTAAAACATAAAACATTTAGGATATCAATTTTCAATTTTGACTTTTCAATTTTGACTTTTTTCAACTCACAGAATTTCAGTCTTAATAAATTAAAATATGAAAAAATAAATAAATGTTTACTGAAGTTTAACTTATTAAAAAAAAAAACTTTGATTCTATTAGGACAGTTTTTTAAGTTTATTCCAAGTGCAACTTGAACTACTTTGTTGAAAATTTGTTTCTTGTTTTTTTTTATTGAAAATTAATTTAGCTACTTAAAATTTAACTATTTAATATTTGGTTGTAAACTTATTTTTAGTTGAAAATGTTGAACTTTTGTTATAAATCAATCTGCTGGACTGAAAATAATTGTTTTTATGGGAAATTTAATGATTCTCGTTAAAGAGGCTCTTCAATTTATTTAAAAATTCATGTTTTTGGGTGCAAATTTCAACTATTTAAGTTGACGAATCAATATTTTAGTTGAAAATTCGTAACCTTGTTTGAAATCGCATATTTTAACTGGAAACTTAACTATTTAATTGTTATTTGACAGTTTATTTTTTTAATTTAAAATTCTCGTATTTTCAATAAAATTCATCTTCGTTGACAAAAACGATTCTTCTATTCCATTTTTCTTAAAAAATTGATATATTTTGTTGAACATTCATGTGTTTTTAATTTTGAATTTAATTTTTTTTGTGTACATGGTCTAAAATGGTAGAAAATTCATCGTGTTGGTTAAAAATAAAACT
>JAAAKG020043902.1:0-18806 GCA_010014905.2 Druon quercuslanigerum
ATATTTTTTTTGTATATAAGTATAAGGATAATCATATAGTATGCATTATGTACAACACATAATAGGTGCCAAGAATACCTAAAATAAAGTTTTTTCATTACAATTTTCAATACGGATGAGATATTTTTAAGTCAGCGCACGCAAAAAGAGTATTAATCTATTGATAAAGTATCAAATTAATTGAGTAAAGTACAGTGATGTGTACGTGTATAGGCAATTTGTTTCACTTACAAAACAATATTAATATTACAAAAAACTATATCCCGATAACATAATCATAAGTAGCAAAATAATGTGGCATTATTTGACTAGGTATCATTATAATTTATTCATTTAAACGTATATATAAAATATAAAAATAAACAAAAAATATTCTTAGCACCTACATATCAAGTGACACTAGTAAACCTATTTCTCAATCCCATACATAATTCGTGTGAAAGCAAAACTTATAATTGATAAACTGTGCTCGAGGTTGATTTTAAAATTATTGATTTTAATGCTTCAGAAACTCTTTAAAAAATCAATAATAAAAATAAAATATTCAAAACCTGTTAAAGTTCACAATTTTGTGTGCTTTAGTTTATCAAACAAAATCTTGCCTTAATTCGAATTTAAATTGCAATTTGAATGATCATATCCATGAAGAACGTTTCTGATTAGGGAACGTCCATTAATTACGTAAGGCTGACCTTGGAAAATTTAGAATCCCTCCCCCTATTGGATTTGAAAGATTTACAGCGATTTGAATGTATTACAGCATTTTTCAAATTTAGCGAAATTTATCTCAAGGGATTTCAAATGATTTCAAGGTATTACAAATGTTTTAGGGTTTCTCAAATTTTTTCAAGGAACTTCAAGGAGTTTAATCTGATTGACAGAGATTTTGCTGAATTTGAAAGGATTTCGAAGGATTTGAAGAATAAATCACGATTTGAAGGGGTTTGAAGAGATTTAAAAAAATTTCGAAACATTTCAAAATTAGTCACGGGAGATCAAAGGACTTTAAAGGACTTCAAAGGATTTCATGTGATACCGAACTATTTTCACGAATTTTGAATAATATCAGGGGATTTTAATCGGGTTTCGAAGATTTCAAAGGATTTTGAGAGGTTTCAAGAGATTTTGATGATTGCAGGTTATTTCATGGGATTTTAATGGACTTAAAAGGGTCTCGATTATTTTAGGGGATTTCAAAGGATTTTATGAACTTTTGACGGATTTTAAGAAATGTAAAGGGACTTCAATATTTTTAAGGAGCTTCAAGGAATTAAATGAATTTTAAAACACTTTACTAGATTTTAATATATTTTAATTGCACGGATTTTCAACGGTTCAACCCGTTTTTAAAGATTTTAAAGGATTTCAGGGATTTTCACAGTTCTTAAACTGTGTAAGGGATTTTATAGAATTATAAAATATCTTACGGGTTTTTAAAGAATTTTATGCGATACTAAAGAATTTTCATGAACTTTGAAAGATATTATCAGATTTTGATAGAATTTCGAAAGTTTGAAAGGGCTTTAAAAAGATTTCAACAGATTTCAATAGATTTTATCGGATCTTAAGATATTTCAATAAATTTCGAAATATTTCATGGTATTTCAAAGGATTTTAAAGGATATAATGTGATACCAAAGTTCTTTGACGAATTTTGAAAGATATCAGGGGATTTTATTGGAATTTCGAAAATTTGAAGGAATTTAAAGACATTTCAAAGGATTCTAATGGATTTTAAGAGATTTTTATATATTCCAAAATAAGTCATGGAGTTTTAAAGGATTTCATGTGATACTTACGTATTTGCAAAATTTTTAATGATATAAGGGGATTTAAGAGGTTTGAAGAGATTTTCAATGATTTCAAAATATTGAAAATTTTAAGAGATTATGAAAGAATGACTAAGATTTCAAAGGATTTTAAGAGTTTTAAAAAGGGTTCTAGTGATTTCAAAATATGTTAAAGGATTTTAAGAGATTTAAAGGGATTTCGATAACTTCACGGGATGTCAAACGATTTTAAGAGATTTTAACCCTTACGGGTCATACCTCCAAACACACCTTCAGATATTTTTGGCTGAAAAAAAATCATAAGTGATGTTGAAACAATACAAAATAGTAAAAAAAAATATCAACAAAGCCTCAGTAATAATTTAACAATTCAAAAAATTTACAAATCGGAACTGGTGCGACACACCCCATGTGACCATTAAGGGCTAAAAGTAAATCCACAGAATTTAGAGGATTTCAAAAGATTTCTAAAGATTTAAATTTTTTAAATTTTCAGTGGATTTTAAAGGGATCTCGTAAGATTACGAAATATTTTCACGATTCTCAGAGATAAAGGATTTTTGAGATAGGAAGAAAGAGGAAACTTGCGTAAGAATTTATTTGCCCCCCCCCCCCCAACCCTTTAAAGCCTTACGTATGAAATTGACGCTCCCTGAGAGTATTCACAATATTACCTGAAATATTTTTTAAATTTAATTTTCATCAGGCGGAAAACATTGAGGATATGTTTTGAGATTCATGTACGATAAAAAGTTCCAGTATTTATTTCAAAGTTTTCCAACCGAAAAAAAGGCGATAGAAAATATTTTAATAATAGTGTGCACACGTTTCATTGAAAGCAACCTCGATATTGAATTTAGTAAAGTTACTTCAGCATACATTTTCGTTGATCGTACAGTATGCACGGTTATTGTGCAAGTGTACACAATAGATCTGGTTTTATCAGTGCGACGAACAAAAAATTATGATTTAGTCATACAATGATGATAAAATTTTCAGCTGATTTTGCTCATTTTAATTCGCAGTTGAAAATATAAAAGAAAATAAAAACACATCTATTAAGAGTCGAAGATTGCACGTTTTCATTGGGAAAATTAACACAATTGATAAAACCAAAGCTGTACATGTTGTATGGCATTGAGTCCAAGCTACTTCAATTTGATTAACAATTATCATAAAACAATACATATATTATCCAAGTCTAACATAATAAAAAAAACGTTTAATTCAAATTACAATGAATGGTTTGGCCACAAATTTAAACCTGCTTCACAGTTCTGATGTTGAAAATTGGCGTTGAATAACAATCTACGTCAACATTACCGAATATAAACTGATAAATCTTCACAAATAATGTTAGTTCAAATTGAATAGCCGTAAACTTATTTTTTTTATTTTATATACATATCTCTCTTCTCTCCAAGTATCACGAAATATTTACAATTTACTATATACACGCAATTTTACACATACATCTACCCTTCAAGACTTCTCTGCTGGGCTTTAAAAATGTCAAGTATTCGGAAATACTCTGGCAAACAAGAATAAAGACAATTCGCGTAAAATTATGCTAACTTTGTCCAGACAGTACAATCTTACTTATACACTTCTCGGTTTCTTTAAAACACAACTGATAATAATGTCTTGTAGTAATAACAATTATTTACCTACTATTAAAATTGAATATGTTTTTTTTATATAAAATAAGTGGAACTAATAATATATTACACAGTCGACCCATTATAACGAAGCATTTTATATAACTTTGGACCAGTAAAAATTATTTATACAACAATTGATCGACGCGAAAGACCAAAGGGGCCAAAGTTTTTTTTACTCTGAACGCAACGAAAATTAATATAGAATATATGTACATAGACCAGGGTGGCCGTTTAAATCAAAGAAAAAAAATCTCAGTCATTTCTCGATTCGCAATAATTTTATACAGACAATAAAGTAATACAAACCGAACTTAAAAAGAAAGCACTCAGAAATATTGAATTTTAAAGTTTTAAAAATGAATTTCAACAATTTTGCATTCAAACGATTAATAATTTGCACGAATAAAATGGAAGCTATTCGCACTGTTAAACTAAAAGTTTACAATTTATATTAGCGAATTTGAGAATACCTGAATTATAAAATTTTCGACAGAAAATTGCCGAATTATAAAATATCAGATACAGAAAAATGCCTGACACAAGAAAGTTATCGAATTTAAACAATTAATTAATGATTTAAAATTATTGTTAATAAATTTTAAATAACAATAATTTAAAATAAAATATTTCTTAACGGAAAAGAATAATATAAGAAAAATATTTTTATTGCAAGATCAATAATTAAAAAAAATACTATGCACAGTTTCAACAAAAAACATATTTAGAATTTTTTTATATTATTGTTACTTCAAACTTGAAACATAATTTAAAAAATACATTGAACATTAAAAAAATATTTTTTTATCAAAATATTGTATTTCTAATAAATAAACAATATTTAAAATAATATCGATTAAAAACCATTTTTTTAACTGTTTAAATTCGAGACATTTTAGTGTCGGGAATTTAACAGTGTCAGATATTTCAGAAGTAGTTAATTTTCTGTCACGAATTTTTCAATTCGGGATTTTTAGACTTCGAAAATTTTCCATTTCCTGCAAAATTAAAAAAAAGGGCCTGAAAATCTTCCAGTCTTTTTTGACAGATCTTTTTAAATATTCTCCTAAAATTAATTTTTCAAAATAAAAAATCATTTTTCATTTTCCTAGGATTCTTAAGAAAAGTGTTGATTTTTATTAAAAATTTCATCATTTTTAAAAAGCTATTAAATTTATTGTTTGAAATCTGCAAAAATCTCCATTTTGTTTTCAACTATTCAAAACCATTTTAAGTTTTAAAAAATCGAGCTTTTTCTAAATTATTAAATACTCAATTGTTATTTATACATCACAATTCAGCAATTTCACTTACAAATTAAAATTTTTTGAAATAGAACAATTAAAATTGTAACGTTTAATGTTTAAATCTAACTCTTTGAAATTTTAACGAATTAAGGCTTTTTATTTCAAACAATTCAGTTTCAAATTGTTTAGTTTTGAATGTTTGATTTATAATGGCTCGTTTTATATGAACAGCCAAATATTGCTACTAATGAGATTATTGTTCTTCTTCTTAAATAAAAAATTTCAAATTTAATGGTTTACTATTAATTTGTGGTTATTTTACTACTTTCAAATTGAAAAAGTTAAATTTTATACGTTAAAATCAGTAAATTATTTACTTTTGATTAGATTGATACTTTAATTAAAAAATTATTTATTATTTTATACATACAATTGATCAACCAAAAACGTTTTTTATTTTAAAAAATTCAATTTCAAACGCTTTTAATTTTTAATTGTTGAAGTTTTCAAAACTACATTTAAAATTCTTTACATTAAAAATGTATGCTTAAAAATGAAATATAATATAAACTTCAGAATTACGGATTGTAAACTGAATGATATGATAATTGAAAAATTTAACTTTCAGCTTAACATTTAAAAAATTTGAAATCAAACATATTTTTAAATTTGTACATAACTCCTTAAAAAAGAGGAAAGATAGAAAGATTATTTTAAATTGCATTATATCACGACGTGATATAAAATTGTTGATATTTCAGGTGATTAGATAGATTTTTCTTTTAAAAGTTCGGCAAATTCCCCGTAAAAAATAAATTCAATGTCATTAACCGGTTTTTCCCAACAAAAAAAATACCTGGACATTTCCCGACCTAGCCGCCACCCTGATAGGCACTCGTAAAACAAATAATTTTCTGATAAAAATAAAATAACAGTTTTAGAAAAAAGTGTCATTAAAAATAAATAAAATCTTAAAAGTGCATCAAACATCCCATTAAAAAGAATTTAAAAATCAATTAATGCATGACTAAGATATGTCACGATTTATAAAATGTTCCATTGACTGAGAATTTGTCATTCAACGAACGTAAAAACAAAATTTGCAACCATCTCAATGGCAGGCAGCATGTAAAATATTTCGTTAAAACATAAATAAATGCTTCGTCAAATCAAGTCATATAAATCATATATGAAATTAAAAAAATCTAAAGAACAATTATCTGACTAAAATTCACACTTTGCTCTATCCCATTGCTACTCGAACAGTTTGCGTAATATGCTTTTTTCGGGGAAAGCTGTCGTACCTCAGTGCAGGCGAGTCTACAAGTTGTACACACAAAGTTAAAAATCATTAAATCTAAATTAACAAGCATACAATTAAAAACCTGTAACATTTTAGCTTGTTTTCTTTGAATCATCAAAGTGTACTATAATTTTGAAACTGGTTAAATTTTGGCGCGTATAAGAATAATTAATATAAAAAAGGTACTTGACAGTACCTTGCAGCAGCATGCTATGCAATACTGTGATGGGCGGTGTATGACACCAGGAATGTAATGCAATAAAATAAAATATAAAAACGAAGATTAAGGTATGATAATGCTGGTCGTCGTCAAACGGTAATGCAAGATATCAACTGCTGACACAGCTGGCTATATTGAACTTGGTCTCCGCTGATTCTTCGCATTTTTATACCCTTCACTTCTCTCTCCTCCGATTCGCATACTCTTAATTCAATTTGTACACCACCAGGATATTCTAAACTAAGCCCACCGCCCTCCACTTCCTCCCGAGAGAAAATAAAACCTTTCGGTGGTGCTCTAGCGTCTATAATTTGTTTCACTCGACCTAATATCGTCTCCGAGTTCAATCTACTCGACTCATCAGACAAAGTGACTTCGACTTCTGCAGGTATTGGTGTGCTGAGTGGCCTACCGATGCCTCGAGTGATACTGGGTAGCGAGGGATCACAAGGTTCTGATATAATGAATCTAGGAAGAGCACTGTAATGTGGTAATATATCTTCCAAAGAATCAGGTGACGGAGAGGGTGAAGGCGAGCAGCAGCCAACTAACAATACTTGTCCACCTAGAACATCGGTCACTGATATTTGAGGTGGTACCTGTAAAGAAGACACATATAGCTTCATTTGCCAAAACATTTACATTTTACAAGGGTGTCTGGTGGATCAGCCAATTTTAAATTCCCACCAAACTTATCTATCCTCAGTCACAGACTCGAGTGATGAATATTAATTGAATCTACGTTACCGATCACGAGTATGACACCGCCTATTTTTCGATGATAGTTCAAGTCCTTTTAATGTTAATCATATGACAGTTTTGTTTTCTTAATAAAGTTCAAAGCTATTGGCATTCTCGATAAAGTGAAGAAAGATTAAGACCTTTTGTCAATTGTTAGGGTTTCTTAACGAGGCGTAAATAAAATAAAAGATACATATGTTTAATCTCATTCAAACTGAAAAAATCGAGAAAAACTGTTCAACCAAAGAACTCTAATATCGAATATCGCTCTTCCCTCGGTCACTTTTACAAGGCAAAAAAGACACAAAGTTCTTTAAGTTCTTTTTCATTTGTATGCTGTTGACGTATTGCTTGTATTGAACAAATTTTAGGAACCGCAAAGTACTTTGCGTCTCTTTTTATGTTGTATTTTTTTAACTTTTGCGACGTCCCGCGTTTATAAACAATCGCATTTCGCAATAAATATTATTAATTACTTATTTTTATTAACACAGATGCAGCTTTCTCTTACGAATCCAAAGATACCAAAAACTCATTTTTCATAAAAATTTTACGTGTATATCTTTTTAGTTTAAACAGCAGTATAGTTTAGGTGTCCGTCCGTCCGTCTGTCGTAAATTTTTCAAGGAGAGTAAGTTGAGGGGAACTCAAGGAAAGTAAAGCAGAAAAAATGAAGGGAGGGAAAGTAGGGGCAGCGAGGTGAAATAAGGGAAAATAAAAGAAGGGAAAGCAGCGGAAGTTATAGAAAATGAGGTGAGAAAAAGCAGGGAAAGTGACAGGAAATTAATGAAGGAAAGTGAGAGGAAGTAGGAAGTAGGGGGAAAGGGGAAAATTAAGAGAAATTATAATAAGTGAGGATAAGTCCGAAAGCGGAAATAAGTGCTGCGGAAGACAAGTGTCAGCTTGGGAAGTAAGGGGGGGGGTATGAGAGGGGTAGTTTTGAACAACTTTATTTACGTTTTATTAGTTTATGAAACCCCTTTTTAAATAATTTCTTAAGAAGATATTGCAAAAATAGTGAACATTCTAAAGCTTTCTTAAAATTGAAGTGAATTATAATATAATAAACATTTTCAATGTTCTTGCGATCATTTTATTGGTAAATTTCTATAGAATCGCACCAATTTACAACCATTATTGTAAAAACATTTTTCGTTTGCATCGTGCGAACAGAGATGATGACTCACTGGAATCTACATTTAATCGTTCAAAATATTAGTTTTTTCATGCGGAAATTCGTCCGTAGTTTCGCTGAAATCGATATAAGTTTAATTTTTATGTTTAAATTTAAATACTGGTTGATTTTATATCACGGATTGTAATTATACTAAAAGTATTCAATTTTTTTAAATACTGTTTTTTTTCTTAATTCTATTTTAAGTACCTACTTAATTACTTATTATATGTTAGGGGCCGTACTTAAATTATGTAACAGCTCAAAGGGGAAGGGTGTGATCGAGGCAATCTGTTAGTATTTGTTACGTTAGGAAGTGGGGATCCTTAATACATGCAAGTAATTTTTGCAAATTTGCAAAAATGTTCTCCTAAAGACTATCTTTATAGTTATAAATATTATTATTTAGTTGAAAATTTAACCATTTTCCCAAGAAGACATACTTTTGGTTGAAAATTAAACTGTTTTGGTAAAAATTCGTCTTTTTGGGTTAAAACTTGAATTATTTTCGTAGAACATTAACCTTTTGTTTAGAATTCATATTTTGTTGATGATAAGACAACTGAAATATTTTTTGGATGAAAACTATTTTTATGCAAAACCGGACGGTTTTCGTATCTTTCTGTGCGTGTTTGTGGAACGCAAAGTTGTCGTTTGTCGGAGGGGGTATTTTGCCAGCCACGGCCGTAAAAGTATACTTTTACGGAGTGCGCGCATGCGCTTCTATTCCAAGTGGCGACACTCCTGGCTCTCTCTTTTGACGCATGCGCAGTTCGTATGTCTAATGTTTGTAGACTGTGCAATTCTATGGCTGGTATGAAGCTCACGCCCAACAGTTAATTTAAGTTAATTAACACAGTTAATTAAAGTTTAACTTTAAGTTACAGTTATTCACGATTATTGTGTGTTATATTTTTCCTTACGGGAGGCTTAGCGCCCCGAGGCCCCCATGGGGGCTCCACCCCTCGAGCCCGCCGGGGCTCCGCACCGGTCCCCTGCCCCTCTCCTTTTCGCCCATTCTACACTTTACCCCTGACACCCACTCGCATACGAAATCCATTCCGTTTTTGCATAAAATATCGTGTGTCTCGGCAGTCAAAGCCGTGGTTTGCTGAGTCGTAACACAATATACCATTTCTACAAATTTATATTTTTGATTAAAAACTTCATCTTTTTAGTAGGAATATTGCATATTTTTGGATAAGAATGCAACTGTTTTGTTGAAAATTCAACTTTCAGTGAGAAGTTCTTCTTCTTTTTTTTTAATGAATTTTTCAATTTTTTTATGATTGATCTTTTTTAGTTTTTGGTTTCGTTTTCGGTTTTAAAATCCTGTTTTTTTGTACAAATTTCATTTGTTTTAAATTAAAATATAAACTATGACACAGTGGAAAAGAAATTTTTTTGTTTAAAATAAATTAATAAATTTGACAATTTAAAGTTTTTATCTGAAATACTGTTTTATTCCCTTCATAAAAGATTCTATGTCACATTCATTGAAAAATTAAAATGCTGGTATAAATTTTAATAATAATGATTAAGTAAAATGAAAAATTAGTCAGGGAAAAATCAGGAAACTTTGAAAATGCAGCAGTCACCCTACCTCATTTTATTAGCAATACTATCAAAACATTTCTCGTGAATAAAAATTACATACAGTAAGAGGGGGGAGGGGGTAGAAATATTCTGTTATGTTTTGTTACAGGGAGAGGAGGAGGAGGAGGAGGCTTAGAGAGGGTCTATAATCCGTTACGTAATTTAAGTACGGCCCCTTGTATAAATCTTGTCTAAATTTAGGAAATAATAAATACCGATTTTCGAAGCTTAACAGCATTCGTTTCTTCTTTTCAATCCATGACAATTCCAGGGGTTTTCTAGGAACATCAAGATTTTTCCAGGTATAATTTATCATAGTGACGAGCCATTCAAATATTTCGCATTTTTTCAAAACAATCGACTCGGAGGAGCGTGTATACAATTTCGCAAGTTTATTGTAAATATATATTTTTTTTATGTGAATATGGAAAATTAAATAACTGTTTTTTCATTTGAGAAAAGAAAGGTTTAAAATAAATAATAGTAATAAATTATTTCTTATTTCTTGACATTGTCTATAAAGTTAATGACTTAGAATAATATAATAATTCAAACAAATTATTATTTTATATTACTATACATACTTCAAACTTAGTGCATATTTAAGTAAAATTAATGTGGGTACCATATTAAATTAAATTTAATATACTTTAAATTGCTTACTTTTTGAGAAAAAAGACTTTATTTTCAACAATTTGGATAAGTCTTTTTTAAATAGTTGAATTTTCAACCAAAAAGATGAATTTTCTACGAAAAAGACAATTAAAAAAAATATATGAATTTTTAACTAAAAAAGATACATTTTTAACCAAACAGTTGAATTTTAAAGTAAAATAAAATGAACTTTTCAACAAAATAATAACGAAATATTAAAAATTTCATCCAGGAATAATAAATTCTTAATTAAAAGGATGAATCCCTCAAAGATGAATATTCAGCTAAAATGATGAATCTTTTACTTAAATAGTTTAATTTTCAATCAGGAGGATGAATTTTTAACCAGAGTTACCAAGTAGTTTAATTTTGCATTAAAATAATTAATTTTCAACTAAAATTATGGATCTTTATTTGGAAAAGACGAATTTTCAATAAAACAGATCAATTTTAAACAAAGAAGAAATTAATTTCCTACCAAAAAAGACGATTTTTTAATAAATTACGTGAATTTTCATACAAGTAGTTACGTTTTCACCTAAAAGAAAAACGAATTATTAAAAATATAGTTAATTTTTCAACCAAAAACATGAATTTTTAATTCTAATTATTAATATTTAACTAAAAAACATTAATTAAGAAACGAGTAAAGCTTCAACCTAGTAGTTGAATTTCCATCCAAAAAAGAGGAATTCTCAATAAAAAATGAAATAATTGATATTTCAAACAAGAAAGATTTTTAATTAAAAGCAGTTAAATTCAACAAAATAAAAAAATAACATTTTTAAAGAAGAAATATTTTTCAATCAAGAGAACAAAATTTTACCACACTGTTAAATTTTTAAGCAAAAATATGAATTTTCAACCAAAAATAGAATTTTTCAATTTTCTATTAAAAAAATTAAATTACAACCAAAAAGAAAACTTATTTTTAGCAAAATATTTAAATCCAGTAATATAAAGTTACTATTAAAATGAAGAAACATTGTCATTTAATTTAATATTATGATTTGAAAAAATGTAAGTATGTTCTCGAAAAAATTTCCTGGAAATTCCAGGTTTTCCTGGTTTTCTAGGTGAGTAGACATCCTTCTTATATGCCCCTATTTCAGAAATTAATTTGTCTTTGTCGCACTTTGTTCGATTTATCAAATGACGATTGTGTGGAAAGACTTTTTCTTCACCATTTTTTTAAACCTCGTCTAATTCACAACGCAGTATTTAAATTTAAACATCAGCGCTAGCGCGGAAGAATTTCCAATGAAAAAAAGTCAACAGTAGGAAGTTAAAAAGTTTCACTCAAGAATGTACACTACATAGAATCGATCTCAAAAGTCACCTATATTTGAAATGATTGACAAAATCGACAAAAATAGATCTATTATTAATTTTTGTAAATCATGACGGAGGCTTCTAAACAAAAATCAGAAAAAATAATGCAGGGCAATATTGTTTATTTAACAGTAGTTATTTAGACTTTTAGTTTTTGCTTTCTCTCTAGGGAAATTTTACAATTCTTATCTACTCCTAATGATCAAGGCTTCATTTTATTCTTTAAAGGATTCTCTAAAATTCTATTTGGGTGGTTTTTAGTAAAATTTAAACTATCATTTTTTATAACAATAATAAATGTATGATTTCTAAAATAATTTTAAAGTAAAATCCACCCAAATAAAAATTCAGAGAATCCGTCGAAGAATGTAATGTGGCCTTGATCTTTAGGTTTAAATAAAAATTGTAACTTTTCCTTACAGAGTCCGTCAAGATTGTCAGAAATCAATAATAGGTCTATTTTTGTCGATTTTATAAATCATTTTAAAGATTGGCAACTTCTGAGATTGATTGTACGTAGTATACACCCTCTAATAAGAAAATTTGCCAACTTACCCTTGATACGTCTACAGGATGTTCCTCTTGAATCATATCTAGTGCTGGACTATTACTAGGCGAGTAACTAACAGGCGTTGTAGCTGGAGATCTATGGTGTCTAAGAGGACTGAGGTCTAAAGGCGCTGACGGTGATTGGGCTGGTGTACCATGGACAATACTGCCCTGTACCGACGTGGTCGTTAAACCACTCAGTCCTAAAAGAAGACGATTATTTATTTTCAATAATTGAAAGTTCCGCGGTCTAAACCTGTTAACTGCATATGGTGTCTTATGGGAAATCCGTATTTTTTCTCACATCGGCTCAGTTTAATCGTAGAATAGGGCAGTGAGACACATTTGTGTGTGTGTATGTGCAGTTAAGTGCATATGTGTGTCGACAGTTTTTTGTGGCTACTTTCACGTCATTTTCGATGTTGTCGTCTACTTATCGCTGCAAAGACGAAGGCGAGCGACGCGTCCCATTTACTAACACCCAGCAAATTTTTACAATAAACAATTTTAAACTTTTTCAAGCACATCTATGTTCGGCAAGCGATTCCAAACATTTTGACATTTAAAGCTTTCCCGCTATATGAATAGCTTTCACTTGTCATATAACGTTCAATTTTCATTTAAATGTTATGAAACTAACGTGTATTACTTTTCTGTAGTAAATAAATATAGACATTTTACACTTTAAAAAATATTGAAAATTGAAAAATAACAAAGATTTTGCTTCAAAGTGTAAAATTTCTGAAATGTCAGTTAACAGATTTAGACTGCTTAATATACACTCAAAACAGGGCAAATAGGGTGATTTTCGCGAATAAAATAAATAATAAAAAAATAATGTAAAATATAATAATAAAAATAAATAAATAAAATAATTTCAAGTATTTACTACATTGAATTCAATATGAAAAGCTTATTATACCAAAAAAAGATTATTATTCCACCAAATAATTGAATCTTCAAGTAAACGAGATGATTTAAAAAAAAAAAGTTAAATTTTTAACCAAATAGTTGAGTTTTTAAATAAAAAAGACGAACTTTTTCGAAGACAATAGAATTTAAACAAATTTTTTGTCAAGCAAAGAGTAAAATTTTACCGAAAGGAGATGAATTCTGAACCAAAAATATAATAATAAACTTTTTAACCAAAAATAATACCATGAAAATCATATAAATAAAAAAATTTTCAAGCCAAAAAGGCCAAAAAGTTACATTTTCAACCAGAAAAGTTGAATTTTCAACGAAAGAAGTTCATTTTTCTACCCAATAATATGGATTCTCAAAAAAAAAAAAAAAATTATCATCAAATTTTCTATCCGAAAAGACGAATCTTCATCAAAACACTTGAATTTTCAACGAAAAAATATGACTTTTAACCTGAATAGTTGAATTTGCAACCAACTGATCGAATTTTCAAACAAATAGTTGAATTTTCGAGCCAAACAGACGATTTTTTGAAGACAGTTGAATTTTCAAATAGAAAGATGCGGAAAGATGAACGAATGCGCTTTATATGTGTACCATTTGTATCTGTGACTGTCCTGCTAAGTGTCACGTGTTGCTAAGTGGAGGGGATGTAAAATAACTAGGCGGTGCGTTTTGATATATCTGATCGTTGACATAACTGAGCTTTGACTTAACTGAAAGTTGAGAGTAGTTGAATTTTCAACAGAATAATGAAGTTGTCGGCAAAATAATTAAATTCTTAATCAAACAGTTGAATTTTCAACAAAAAGTTACTTTTTCTAAGCAAGAATATGAATTTTGAACCAAAACAGATTCATTTCCCCCAAAATATTGATCATTTAAGCAAAGGAGTAGAATTTTCAATAAAATAATTAATTTTTCAACCAAGCAAAAAAATTTTGAATAAAAATAGATTAATTCTGAATCAAAAAATTAATAGTAGACTTTCCAGACAAAAAAGAAGACGAAGAGGACGATAAAATGATTTTTAAAATGTTTAAGTCCAAAGATAAATTATTTAGAAGACATATGAATTTTTATCCCGAAAAGTAGAATTTTCAACAATAAAAATTAATTTTTGATCAAGAGAGATGACTTTTTTGACAAAGAAAGAAGAATTTTCGACCCAAATGGACGGATTTTCTATGGAACAAAAGGAATTTAAAAAAAGTTGAATTTTTGATTTAAAAAAATGACTTTTAAGCAAAATAGTTGATTTTTCAACAGAATCATTAAATTTTCAACAAAATAGTTGAATTTTTAATCAAACAGTTAAATTTTCAAAAAAATGGACGAATTTTCAAACAGAAAATATTAAACTTCGAAAAAAATCATATAGTTGAATTTTAAAGTAGAAAAAACGAATTTTTTCAAACACATTTGTATTTTTAAATAAAAAAGTTGTCTTTTCAACAAAAAGGTTCATTTTTCTACCCAAAATATGAATTTTCAATACGACTTGTTCGAATTTCCTACCCGAAAGAGATGAATTCTGAGCCAAAGATATAGCAGTATAAATTTCAATCAAAAATTAACCTTAAACCAAAACTAGTTAAATTTTCTTGTTGGGTCCTACTAATTTAATTCGCAATAAAGAGAAAAAACGAGACAGTTCCTAAAAAACAGAGGAAAAAGAGGGAATTTTTAAAAAAAGGGAAAAAGAGAGCAAAAGAAGGGAAAAGAAGTCTGTATTTGTAGGGTGTAGGTTATCATATTTTTAAGGCAAATAAAAAAATTCTGCATAAAATAAACTTGGAAATTTCATACCTTGTGTAATTGCAGCTACGCCTCTCTCGTGAACGGGAGATCCAGGAATACTAACAGGACTATGCGAAGGAGAAGCTAGCCTCTGCAATTGCTGATATTCTTGCTGAAGTGCTTGAATTCCAGGTCCTGGTGGCCCTGATCCTTCTGAAGCGCGGCGAACGGGAGAATATCTTTCCGCAGCAACGTGTGCAGTTGGTTCTTTATAGGAGTCACGACTACCTCCTGGCAAATTTAATATCAAATCAGTATTCAGAAAATTATTTCACTTACAGGGATCACAGTGGTACAGCGGTTCAATTTTAGGAATAGGTGAATTTTTCTTCGAAACAGGATTTAAGAATAGGAGCATTTTTTATATACCAGCGTAATGGACAAAAATTGATAAAAGAAACACTCATATAGAAAACAACTAGCTCGCGACTTTCTGTTCGTCTGAAGCAATTTTTACACTAAAATATAAAATTATTATCAATATAAAATGTTTGTATTTCATAGTATCTGATATCTAAAATAATATAAATGAAAAGTAAGAACAATATTTTTATAATTGATGAAAATTGATAGTTTCAAAATTAATAAATAGTTACATTTTTAAAGGGTTACATTTTTTTAAAGACTTAAACCTAAAGCTGTTCAAAATTATAAGTTTAATACTTGAAGTAAAATCATTTTTGTTTAAAATAGCCTATTTCCTGTGAAAAAGGCTAACAAGCCTTATTATTGTTCAAATATTTTAAATATTCTGAGATCTACTAATTTTTAAATAACAATAGCAGTTTTAGACGAAAAACAATTTACATAACGTCAAAAAAAAATTATTTAAGAATCTAAATCGACAAATTTTTGACCAAAATAATCGATTTCCACCATTTCCACTGAAAAGTGTTAAAATAACTTGACATTGTTAAAAAATGGTCAATCTTCATCTTCTTTAAAATCTATACACATTTCCGGTGAAAAAAAAACGATCATACACTAAAATTATTTTAAAGAAAATTAACCTTTGAAATCCAATGATTTTGCATTAAAAGTACCTATTTTTAGCATAAAGCGCCAATCAAACCAAAAATTGTACAACAGTTGTAAATTTAATAACTAAATTATAATCTAAAGAATAATGGTTTCAACGAAAGAAACTAAAATATGTATATCAAAAAATTGTTTAAAATTGTAAACCTTAACAGTAAAGAAGATTTTTTAATTGGCATTAGGGTCAATAGTATGTTTTTTCTAAAATATAAATAAATATCTTTTAAATTAATTTCAGGACACAACAATATAAATACTACAAATTTTAAATTTTCTTTGAAATCTTATGTTTTTTTATTAAAATACCAAATCTAAAGATATGAAAAAAATGTAATTTCCAACAAAAACATGACCACAATCCGAAATTGTTGAAGCTTCTAAATTTTATTATTCTGAACCAAAATCATTTGATTTTAATCTAATTATATGGTTTCGATGTAAGACAACAATGATTGCGAGATTTTCCAAATTATCTTAACACCTGTTCTGTTATTCAGAAAAATAAAATATTGTACGATCAAAAATATCTCAAGTAAGTATGAAATATATATACAATATGTTTATTCTCTTTTGCGATAGTGTTCAGTCACCCATGCTACATTTTTTTTCTATTGTATTATAATGTTATTATGAATGTCCACGAGTTTTTAAAATAATTTTTGAAAAATTAATCGCAGCTTCAAAAAAAGAAAATAAATGGACAAAATTCTGAAAAATAGAGATTACAGGGGATTTTGAGAAAAATATGGAGGGGGAAGCAGGCGAATAGGGGACTGACCATGATCCCTGTATATTATTTAAAAGTAAACTTCTTAAAACTAAAACTTATTAATAATAATTTAATACTATGTGGACAGAGAAGCTGCTTCATTGATTGAATCCACAAAAAATGTATCAGAGGTGTAAGAAGTTGAACCTCAACATTTTTTTAATATTAACCATAGATTGCGCATAAAAAATACTTTTTAAATTTCACCCACATAAATCTCTTTTATAGGGTCTTAAAAAAACCATAAGTAAAAAATTGGGTTTCTAGAGTTCTTTGCGCAAATGATTATTTTTTGTGGTTTTATTCAGTACTAATTCTTTCTAATAAATAAAATATTACTTTATGCTCGTAATTAGATCTTTAAATGGTTACAATTTTTTTTTAATATTAGTTTTCTCTTAGAATAGAGTTAGATAGGCACCATATTTTCCGATTTTTTAAACTTGCTCTTAACTTTTCAATTAGAACGAGGAAGTAATCAATTAAAGTTAACAGATATTTTTTTAAACAATTTATTATTTTTAATAATATTCTCTGTGAATAATGGTAGAAAGTGCGGTTTCTTTCCGACAACTCCCACTTTTTGTTCACTTTTCACTCAAAGTGAGGTATTAATTATTGCTATATAAAAACCATAATTGTTTAGAGATTTTATTATTATATTTAATGATATTGTCTTTGAATAATTCTAAAAGGCTGCAGTTTTTTCTTAAATTAAATTTTTTATTTTTCGTCCTCTTTATGCTAGTGTTACATTTTTTGGAATCTCTTTTATTCTTTTTCCAATGTTTAAAAAATGTAAAGGTCAACAAAAAGTTCTTAGTAACTACTTCAAGAAAAATTTACAATCAATATTTGGTTCTACTTCAGAATAATATATCCAAGAAAAAGAGATTGTTTAAAAAATGACTATCTCTGATGTTTATTTATTACCTATTCATAACTAAAAAGCCAAAGCAAGGCTAGAATTTCAGAAAAAGGTGCAATTTTCTAGCATGATTAAAAGAGAAGTAATTTGTTATCCTTATTTTATTGAATGGGTTCCTAGGGCTAAGTAGCCCTCTAAGAAAGAAACATTTCAGAAACTTCAGAAAAAACTACGACTTTATCATACTTTTCTAACAGAAAATTGATCTAAACAATAAAAAATTATTTAAACTATAGAACAGACTATTCCTATTCTATGTCTGATATTGAAGAGAAATGTTGAAGGAGGTTTTGTGTGGATTATAACAAATTTAGGGGGGATGCATACATGGGAATCATTTATAAAATAGTGGACCACCCTACTGGGCGACAACAATAAATAATACAACATTCAGGGAACCTTCGAATTCTAGATCCTACGATTACTTATTAAGGTGAATCGAAAAAAATGGTTTACGAAATCGTAAATAATACCATGCCATAATAGGAGCATATTAAAACATAATTATGTCGTGCATAATAGTATCCTGAAATATGAGAAAAGATCCAGCAGACTTTAGACACGCCCAAAAAATTAATTAAAAAAAAAAACATTAAAACTCTACATTATAAATATGCTTATACGAATACTTATATTTATAACTTTTTAAAAACTATTTAGCCATATAGATTCAAATCATAGATTTGTCATAGATTAAATTGATTTCACACTCAGTAAACAGGGTGTCTACGAAAAACGTGGAAAAAAATTCCCGGACAATTCCAGGTTTTTTCCAGGTAAAATTTGTCATATCACGGAAACATTTAAGTACTTCAAACATGCAGAAAAATCATATTGGAATATAAAAAGTACAATTTATATGTACAATTATATAACTGTTTTTTTAAATTTATGAAAGTAGCTAAGGAGATGAGGAAATGAATAAGGAGAAATTCCAGGAAAATAAGTAAATATATTATTTTTAATTTTAGATGGTAATATTGTTTGTCTACTGGTCTATATCAAAATTATTAAAATATTTATAAATCTTAAGATTGTGAAAAAATGTCTCTATCTCCGCTGGGATCTGAACCCAGGACCTTC
>JAAAKG020043913.1:0-18805 GCA_010014905.2 Druon quercuslanigerum
ATCGGGTGCTAATCTGAAAATTTGCACCCGATCCCAGCGAAATCGCGGTAAAATTTCAGCCATAGCCACTTCTCACTGTGTGTGTGTGTGTGTGCGTGTTGGGCGGCAATCTTAAATGTAAATGTTGTGTTCACGTGCTATACAGATTCGTGTGTGAGTGTGTATCGTGAAAGCGGGTAAGGTAACCTAAAGCAGGCGTTAGTGGATCGGCACAAGAGACAGCAGCAGAGTATGCGTGCCGGTGAATTTATTCCGACTCCTAAAAAATACGAAAAAGAGATATAGCGATGGTTGGTCGTACCGGTTTGGTTGCTGAGGTGCTACGGGAAACGCAGATGTCTCGCGGGAAGCCCGACGTTATTCAGGCGCCCGTGACGGTTAGTCGTGTTGGGTGGATTCGTAAGTCGGTTAGTCGGGTCTGTTGCTGGGAGCGGGAACGTGGCCAGGAGACAGGAATGTTGCCGGTGGTAGGTCGGTCAGGGGCACCTAACGACGACACACCCTTGCCTCCATGGGTGTGTCGTAGGATCGCTAGTCGGCCACCAATCGAGTCGGTTACGGAGCAAGGGATCAGGAAGTCGTCTGGTCGCCTACTGGGAGTGTAGGACGGCCAGAAGAGCTACACCGTGGATAGCTTCCAAAGGTTACTCGGGTCGCCGTGCCCGAGGAACTACTCGTTGACTCGTTTCGTGTCCTTTTGATAGTTAGGTCGCATCCGGTGGTCTGGTCGGTTGCGCCTGCGTACAGTTCGGTCTGGGAAAAACAGGCATAGTCGGACCATGTGGAACGGTGACCTTTGATCGCTCGGACAGTCGTGCCGTTTGCAAGTGGTGACTCACGGTTTCATGTGCGCGTGTATATACATTCGCATCTGTATATACTCATACCTATGTATGCATGCATATATGTAGCGAGCCGGGGTACTGATCGTTATGATTTAGGTCACTTGACATTGACTGATCCTCCACATTCAACAATCAATATTCCGAGACCACCTTGACGGCGTGGGATGTAGAGTCGGGGAACTAATACTTAATATGCATGATCTTCTTTATGTGAATAACCTTTCCTGTCCTGTTTATTAAATATATATATATATATATATATATATATATGTGTGTGTGTGTGTGTGTGTGTGTGTATTATGTTGAAAAAGTTCAAAGAGAAAGAATTTCAATTTACATCAGATGAAGTTATCACTTTTGCCGGGCGTCCCACGGCGACCACGTGTAATATTGAATTAAAAATGTTCATAATTCAACATGTTTCTTTACATAATTTTAAGAGAATAAATAGGAAATAAATAGAAAAATATATGAAAAGGTTTTAAGGTTGGAGGATGAGCATTTAAGAATGCAATACACTGAACTTTCACTTTCAGTCCAGTGTCGGAAGTTTTTTTCAGTCGACTCTGTTCACGCGCACTGCCTTTTTGAACCATCAACTGTGTTTCTGTCCATTAAAAATTGCGACGAAAAGTCAAAAATTAACATTCTGAACGATTTTATTCATATTTATATGCATTTCATCACATGCATGCATAAGTTACGAATGAAAACTTATATCCCACCGCGCTTACATTCCCGCTAAAGCTTTCATTTTTTTGCGATTGGAATGCGCTACCTCGCAGTACGATGTCATTAACACAGCATTCAGAGTGCAGAGCAATAATCGCCTCTCCCCTGAGAAGCAGTGGTGAAATCCCCTCCCTGGACGCTATGAGTGAATATTTACCTACTGCGATGCTTGTGTGCACTCGGTTACAGTGCAGTAAAACTACAGCAGCGTATTTAGAAAATATTATTCAAAGTAAAATAATAACTTAAATTACGGATAAAATAGTGTAACTTATTATTAAATTAATAAAACCGTAAAAATTCTTTTTAATTATCTTTAATTATACACCTCTTAAAAGTGGCGTTTAAGGAATAATATTTGTCGTCCGATTTGCTGAAATAAGTAAAGTCTGATCAAACAGATTGTTGGCGTTAAAACAAGGGCATTTTATGTACCTTGCATTACGATGCGTTAATAAAAATAAATGAAAACTCTGGGAGATCTCTCAGTCCGCCAGTAAACGCAGTGATTATCTACTAAAATCAAAAGCTTCCAATTTGTGTCTAGAGTTGTTATGTGGCATAAAATCTTATCTATTATCAAGGTTGTTATTCTGATGTTACGACAGTCGAATCTCGATGTAACCAAGTGCGACGCAATAAGAAATGTGGAAGTATTAAGGTCCGTGCACTCAGCATCGCCACAAAGGCAAATACAAAAACGGAATACACCATGCTCTTTTTGGTATGAAAATTCACTAAAATTTATTATAATGAGACAAATAATTAGGGGAGATTTTTTTTGCTTTTTTCTTTGCTCTCAGATGATATATATATATATTACGCTTCCAAAAAAAACCTTGAAGTCGTACACACTTAGATCATGTAATTAAAAACGTTTAAAAATTGGGAAACCGACCTGGAAAAATGTAAAGAGGATTTAGAGCTACAAATAAATTACTTAGCACTTGAACATTGCCCTCTTGTTATAATTTTCTCCAAATCATCTTCACATTTTTCTAGGTGGTTTTCCCACTTGTAACACGATTTTGATCAAACGGGTATGTGTGTATGAGTTAGGGGTCTTTTTTTGGGGACGCATTATAAATCACCGGAAAGCGAAAATAGCAATGAAATATCAAATAACATTGGTCTCTGATTTTTATTATTTTTATTGCCTTTTACATACATATATGAATTACGCTGCATACGTACACGTAAAAGGTTATTCTTCGGGGGAAATTATAACGATTGGGTAATTTTAAGTTTCAAGTAATTAATTTGGAGTTCTCAATCATTTCTGCATCTTCAAGTGGTTTTCCTGCTTTTTAAACGTTTTTGATCACGCGGGGTATGTGTGCGAGTTAGGGTTAGGCTTTAAGGAACGTATTATATATTATCGGCAAGCAGAAAAAAAGGGAAAAAAATATCAGCTCACAATGATTTCTGAATTTTGTTATTTTAAATTCATTTTAAATACATATGTAAACTCCGCTGCATACGTTAACGTGTAAGGGTAATTTTTAGGGAAAATTATAACGATAGGGTAATTGTCAGTTTAAAGTAATTCATTTGGAGCTCCAAATCGTCTTTCTATTTTCCATGTGGTTGTCCCGCATTTAAAATTTTGTAGTTTCATTGGAAACGTAATATATATCATCATATGTTTCCTCGGCAATTGAGAGAGCAAAAAAAGTTCCTTTTATCATAAAATTTTCCAAAAAAAACAAACAAATATGGCGTATTCCGTTTTTCATTCTGCCTTCGCGGCGGACCTAAGTAATTATTTGTTTAATTTTGGTTAGTAGTAGGAAGCTTCTAATGTGCCCCTAAGGGTTTACATTTTTCTTGCACCTTCTTCCCTATTCGTTACGCACCTCCCACACACTCACTTGGTGGTGGGAGGGGGGCCTACAGTTTAAGGTTGGTTCCAAACCACCAAGAGCAACATCCTTAAGTATTTAGAGAACCTTTTTCTCTAGAAGTACCGGTCCCGCGACTTTCCGGTGATGAACAACTCCCTTGCTAGGCTAGTGTTCACCGCATGGGCTACCGAGGCTCTTCCAGAGTGCGAGGCGGGAATCGAACCCGCAAGCCGACAGAGTGGGTCCAAAGTCTGCGCTTTAGCCCCCACGACCATCGTCCCACTCTAATTTTTGTTTAGAATAATATAATAATTAATAACAATATTCAATATTGCAAAAATATGCTTATTATGATTATTAATTCTTCTATTTTTTATGATTTATAATAAACAGTTTGTAATGGTCTACGGACAGCGAAATATTAGGGTTTGGGGTGAAGGGGGCAATTTTATACTGCATCTGGGCATCGGATGTCTGAAAAGGGGCCTGTATATTATGTATATGGTATATCTATATTGATGCTCTGATAAAACTTGAGAAAATAACTGCAATAAATTCATACAGGGGATGCATTTTCAGTAGAACTAAGTATAAAGAATTGAACATTCTTTACTGCTTCAAACGACAAAATGCGAAAGTTTTTCTGTTGCCGTGTAAAAGTGCGAAAATATCGCTTACCCCCTTTAGTTTTTCCCCCTATCATTTGATCTACACTTACTATTTTCATGGTAAAAATGTTAAAAGATCATTTTTTCTTAAAAAAACGTAATTTTTACCAGTTTTACCTTCAAAAATTATATCTTTAGGCATTAACATATAGCGTAGGACTCGGCAGCGCAGACTAAACCTACAATTTTAGGAATGGGCTGAAATATTTCAAGTGGAAAAAATAAAAATACAACCAAATTTGGTATTATCTATAACGAGGGTTTAGAGAACTTTGACAATGATAAAAGCCACAACTTTTTTATCAGAAGAAAAAACAGAAGCAGACAGAAATCAAAATTACACTCATACGTTAAGTCTGTGCGCTCCTATATTTAGCTGGCTTTACGCTTCACTTCTTCAGCCCCCCCCCCCTAATTTAACTTGAGGGCCTATAAATTCGGATTGTCAGTGCCGTATTTGAAGATTTTTACGTTTTGCAGTTGTGGTCCTGAGTTTGGACATAAAAAAAGGCTTCTATTATATGCCAGCCAAACACAATGCCAATGCAGATTTAGGGTATGAGTACATTTTACTTTTATTCCCATCCTGTTTACACGCGTGTAGAAAATTCGAGGTTTTACGTCACCTAATATGTGGAAAATTTCTCTGTGCTCTTATTTTATACAAAATTTGATTTCCCTCAAGTTTAAATGAATATTTACCTAAAGACTAGTTATATTATGGTATAATATTCACCAATAGAATTCTGGAGAAAGGCCAAGGATAAGAGAAACGTACAGACAGTCCTCATCTCTCCAATGTAAAAATGTAACGTAAAAATCCTAATTATTGAATATTCAACTGCTTAAAGAACTAATACCATGTATACTACAGTCGTTATCTTGTATATTCATAGCGCTCACTTTGGCCTTCTCAGATATTTACATTTGATAAGAGTCAGTTTAACAGATAGTAATTTTGTTGCAGATTTTATTCGAACTGATATCACCATCTATGTAATATTTTATGTTTAGGCATTGATGCTTCTGAAATTTTAAGAGCCGTAGAGAGGAATATTACCATTTCATGAAAATTTTCACGGTCTCTAACTTCGATTTTTAATCATTGTGACATAAATCGCCAAAGATATTTTTGTATCACAAAAAATGAGTATTATAAATATCATGTAGTTGCACTGAGATTTGGAAAGATGTGATGAATTCACGTGGAAGGGTAGTTTTTCGGGAAAATTATAATAAGAGTGAAATTTTCAAATGTCTGGTATTTAATTCGGAGCTTTAAGTCATATTTATATTGTTCAAGGTGGTTTTCTCCCTTTTGAAACGTTTTCGATCACAAGGGATAGGTTTGGACTACTCAGGGGTATTTTTTGGAAAACGTAATATATGTCATCAGAGAGCAAAAAAAGCAAAAAATCTCGTCAAATCATCGTGCTAGCGCCTAAGTGGAGAGACCGATTGCCAGTACCTGAAAGAATTAATTACGATTTCTTTAGACTTAAATTAATTTTAAGAGATTGCCTTAAAGAAACAGATTTTCGTTTAAAAATCATAAATTATTTATTGCTGCTTAAAAATATTAGTGATTTAACCACACGGAAAAACTATGTTAAAAACTAATAATTCTTGTTGCAAAAAAATATCCTTTTAGAATTGGTAGGTTGATAAACCAAGAACCTCTTCCAAAGTTATCATCATTAAAAGAATTTTTAAAAACTGAAGGGCATCTAGATAGGGTCAAATACAGGAAACTATATTGGATCCCATTTTACTTTCAGTTTTTCATAAAACACAATTTTATTAAAAACCATTTCATTAACTTTCTAAATTAATTGGAAATATCTATTTTTACATTCTTATCAGAGAAGGTATTAGATTTGTGTGAAATTGGACCGCCTCCCCAGTTTTTGTCAAATGTTGACATTTTGAGAACCCCTGAATCCGAAGAGCAGGTTCTTATGAATGTGCATGCCTTTTAAAAAAAATCAATCTCATAGATTTCTCTTTGGAACACTTTTTTAGTTTCGTAAACTGAAGGCTAAGTTCATAAGTCAGCGATTTTGGATAAAAATTCAAAAAATGAGCACATTTTGACCATTTTTGAACAACATTGTTTTTTGAATTGTCTAAAAGATTATGATAACAACTTTTTAAATTAAAAAAAAAAATTAAAGATTAACATTTTGACAGCATAAGAAGTAATGGAACTTCCAAAAATTACATTTTTCGGTCAAACTATACAAAATACGGTAAAAGATGAGTAGAAAAAAATTTTGCATTTAAAAAAGATCTACAAGCTTGTGATGAATCAATTTTTGATAGGATGCGTAGTTTTCGTTTTAATCGTGTAAAACATCCTTAACATTCAACTAAAAAATCTTCCCGCTGCATAGGCATAATTTCATCACAACTTTATTCTTTTAATTTATTTTTGGTATCGTGTGTGGTTTCAAGAAATTGAGCTTTTTATGTTTTTAATGCTATTTTTTCTCTGTTAAAACTATAAATAGCTCTATCAAAAAATTATCCATGACAAATTAAATAATTTTTTATTCTCATCAGACAAGGTATTAGATTGGTATTTGCTTTCTGTTGTATGTATGGTTGTATGTATGTGTGTCTATCTGTGGGCACGATACTTTTGAAAAAATAATTTTACCAAATTGGCCTTTAGTACTCTCTTCTAGTGCCCTAAGGTAAAGGTCCAGTTTGTTAGCCAGCCACTTTGGATAAAAATTCAAAATGTCCGCGCATTTTGAATATTTTTGAGGCCACTTTTTTCAAAATTCAAAAATTCTTTGTATCGATATTCATAGTATTCAGAAAGCCAAACAAATTTTTCCTAATGGCTTTTTTCACAAAACCAGCAATTACCAGATTTAAAGCATTTACAATATTCCAAAAAACGCACGAAAAGAAACATTTTAAACCAAATAATGTACGATATTAAAAAGGGCAAGAGAATAAAAACGTTGATTTTTAAATGTCCTACAGGATTATAATCCTAATTTTTTGAGTTTTCTTGAAATAAATAAAATTCCAATTTTGACAGCTTAAAAAATAATCGAAAATTCATAACTGACATTTTTTCAACAACAAAATATTTTTTTAAGAATGTGCCTTTTTTAACGAGACAATGGAGCTACGTGTGTCTTAATGCCAATGCATGTTATGAAGTGTAATAATATACATTTATGGAAATGATATACAGTTTGAGGGACAAACTCGAGTGCGGATGAGAATGTGTTCGTTAAAGCTTAAGGAGATTTAACAAAAGGTAATTCAAAATCACCAGCTACTGCTGTCGATGCTTTGATATTTACTTTAAGAAATTCTTTGCACAACTGTAAGGAATACACAAAAACCGAGTGCGTAGTACGAGATAAATACATTATCAAGCGCGAAGCGCCAGACAAATATATTATCCAGGGCGAAGCGCGAGAATCAAGACACGCGCACCCTAGGCGTGCTTAAACTTGCGAGTAAACAGGCCTAAGGTGGTTACTGTTCAAAATTTCGAATGCATTTTTGGTTACAGTTGGATAAAGTCTGGTTTTTATCCCATCATTGACGGACTGGCTTGCAGTGAAGTGCACGAATCATTCTCTACAATGGAGTCCAGTTCTCCTTGGGCGTATGTAAAGACATGCATTGCGTGAACACGACAGAAATGCTGAAGATGATAATGGAACACTTTTAGAGCCGCATTATGTTTATCTATGTACTTGAAGCGTCCATATGTTGAGCATCCACTAAGAACATGTTCAATTTTTTCTGGCTCTTGCTGGCACGTTTGGCAGTTGGCAACGCCTACAGGTACATCCTTTATGCGCTCACGGTTAACTAAAGTGTCTATAACGCCATCTGGAAAAGCAAAAAGAAATCCCTCCGTCTTCTATCTTAATCCAGCAGATTTAAGGAACATGAAGGATTAACCCACCGAAAGCTCTTCTCTTCGTATAATGCCGTATTCCTCTACACGGCCTTTAAGCACCAAAGATTTTAGGGATGCTAGTCCATGTGCTATGTCGCTGGAATCAAATGGGAGGCAAAGCTCCTCTGCGTCCCTATCCGCAGTTCGGTAGGGAAGCGCCTTAACATTGACGACTTCATGTTGGTGTACGAGTCGTATTCGAGAATATTGTGCTTTTTAGAAAAAGTCAGCCTGTTGCTAGAACGGTTTTTCGATGAAGGCACTCTAAGCTTAGCAAACCGGTACCCCCTTTGTTTCGAGGGAGGTATATACGACGTACAGAAGATCAAGGATGATGACATTAATGGGTTTTCATCATCTCGCGTGCGCTTCACTTAAGTTGCTTCAACTCTTCGAGATTTCATTCCAATGCACCAATCGTGTAAAGCAGTATAGGAACGGCCAAAATATTGGTCGCCTAGGCATTATTGTTCCCAGATAATTCGGAAGCTTCCATTTTTCTGAGAATTTTGCAATACCTTTTTTCAAGAGCCGTTTTCAAAGCACGCACATCTTGGGTTTCCGCATTAAATTTGTAGACAAATACTATCAATTAGCAGTTTTCTACTATTTTAGATTTAGACAGTAGATAAATATTTATTTGGCAAAACATTATTTGCCATGGCAACTTAAGGATGGTATCTGCTAATTATAGCTTCAGTTATCCGAAAAAAAGCGCCTAGACTAAGAACATATTCTATCTATACTACTTGCAGAAAGGATTTAAAAAATAATTGTATGTGTCCGTTCCTAGTTTCGACGATCCACCTACATTTTTCCAATAGGCGAGATTCGCTTGAATCTTCTGTTGTAAGTTGATGCTGATATGGTAGAAGAAGAGCTGTAATTTTTCACGCAATACCCAAACGCACCCGAAGATTAGTGGCACTCCGGTATTCCCTATCAACAATGACAATGCCATCTTCTTGGAAACATATGTCCATTTCGTCAGCGTCTCTTTGGAGTTTTTCTTTTAAGATAGCACTTTAATTATAACGACTTTCAGAAACGTATGGCCTTCGTATGTCTAGAATGAAATCATCCGATGCAACTTTTAATATAGGCTTGACCAATTGCCGTCCCTTGTGAACATAGAATGACCGTTGCAAAGCCCTGAAGTTACAGCTCTTATGGGAATTAAAAAATTTTCATTACTCTATAAAGTTTTTTTTACATAATATCAGAAGATTTAATGAAAAATAAACAGAAAATATATGAAAAGTTGTCACAGCTGGAGGATGAGCATTTACGACGCAATACATCGAACTTTCGCTTTCAGGCCTGTCAGGCCTGCCTGAAGCGCTTTCAATTGTAGAAATTGATACTGCGCACTATATTCGACTCAGTTCTCGCGCACTGTCTTCTTTAACCATCAAATTTGTTTTCGCCCATCAAAAATTGTGATAAAAAGTAGAAAACTCACATTCTTAACGATATATTTTCAGTTGTTTATTCCAGAGACTATAAAGAAATATTGTCTAATTTTTTATAATTTTAGGTCATAAAATAACCAGGAGTTTTTCAAGTTAACAGCATCCTTTTATTTATTTACATTTTAACCCTTTTCATTTTCAACAGGTATTTTTAGCTTTTTATTTCTATCATTATGCGTTTGATATTATGCACGCATAAGTTACGACTGGTAAAAAGGGAAATCGTTTAATGATAAAAATGTGCCACGCTATCATATTCGGTACACTGAAATGAAAAATAAATTCATCAATTTTCATCCAAATCAACGTACGATTACACAAATGTAAAAATTGTATAAATAAGCGCCAGATCTTCTGGACTCTCACGTTTTTAGATATTTATTAACGATGCGATGACGCTGAGGTTAACACATGATATATTCTGTAACCCCTTTTAAGTGAAGCTGTGGCAGTTCCTGGACAATTTGCGACTTCCTCTGCAGTCATCCCATCCACCACGCCGCTATTCATGTTTATTTTCACTCTTGCTGAGATCCCATAGATAGTTGTAAATATTGGACGAATAATCGCAGGTTTGCTTGATGTTTTTCCTAATAGTGCACAGACGTCTCCATTGGACGTTGATAATACAATTTTTTCTCCGGCTGGGATTGGATCCAGGATTAAATTTGTTGTTCTCCATAAAAGTGGTGTATCTGGAGGAAAAGTGTATACTCGGAGTTCGAATATCCTATTCGGATTGCTGTGGGGAATAAGTCGAATGAATGCAAGATCTTCAAATCTGTACCCAAATATGTTTGGAAATGTTTGCCTGAGATCAGGAGACTTCGACCTGTCGCGAAGAAGTGTTTCAACATGTGGTGCAGGCCCAGCAGAAGAATGGGGCATTGCGAGAGAAAATGTCGTGTTTGGACCATGTCTGATAGAAGAAGAGGAAGAAGTTCCACAGCATTGAACACTATGATTAGAGTTACTATTAGAAAAGCCCTCGGACTCTGAACCTAATCCAGAAATAAGAAATATAGGATTAAATTTTGGTTTTAATGACTTACAGAATCGCATGTTGGTACATGAAGAGTTATAAATGAGGTTGTGATAGTGGGGCCCAATTCCATAAACGCCTATTATTAAATATCTTTCTCAGCGTCTTCAGAGAAGATTTCTTAAAGAAATACCTATATTCACAGATTATTTACTCATTTAAAAATATAGAAACATTATAGTTATAGGGAATGTTTTTGCTAAAAAGCTATGATTTAATAAAATTCAATAATTTTAAAAAATATTAAGAAGAGATAGTAAAACAAAATTTAATTCAAGAAAACATTGTTTATATAATTATTCTTAGTGCTTCTTAAAACTCTAAAAATGATTAGAATTTTTTGTCTAAATATTTAGAAATCTTTTATTCATGTTTAATTAAAAAAAAGTTTTTTAAAGTCTTCTGGTTTCTTTTTCTAAATATTTTGATGTCTTATAAACTTCAAATTAATTTCAAATAATGTGAAACCGAAGTCATTTAAAATTTTCCCATATATCTTATTGAAAGTATCGAACGTTTGCTTGAAATAGTACTGAATATTCAAAAATCATTTATAATTAAAATGTTTTTTTTCGTCGACACTGTTTTGAATCCTTCAGGAACAACTTTTAACATGAACCTAAATTACTTGCAGTACGCTCCCGCAGATGGCAAAGTCTGCGACTGCAATTCGGTTTAATTGACTTTTCCTGTCACCTTAAAAAGCTTCAATTATTAATTTAAAAGTTAAGAAAACAAAGAGTAGTAAACATTTGCAGGCTATTGTGAAAATATTTTCAAATATTTATAAAAAAAAATTTTTAAATTAGTATTAAGCGACAATAAAATCAAATTCAAGTTTAACATACAAAATTACACCTTAAATCTTTGAAAGTGCGTTTCAAATGTTGTTGAATTGAAAGTCTACGTTTAAGAAAATTTGGATTCTAAAAGATTTTAGAATCACACATTGTAAACTGAAACGGTTTCATAGTTGAAAAATTTAACAAGTGAACTTAAAATACAGAAGTTAAAAAGAGACATATATTTTATGGCACAATATCAAGGGATGTGAAATTTGTGATATTTAATGTACTTTTATAGATTGGCTACAAAAAATTTTTAAATCGTAGAGAAATTTAATTACAAATTATTCTTAAAAAGTGATTTAAAAAGTCTTCAGATAAACGCAGATTAAACATAAAGACCGAGCGAAAACACCAGATCTGACTAAAAAGCGCTTCTTAAAAAAAATTTTAATGGTGTTCACAATTGTGGTGTACGCACGTAATACTGCATAACGCTTTGCGATTAGTTCCTGATTGGGCACTGGACATTCCGCGATTTCTTCTGCAGTCAATTTCTCAACTGCGCTGCTGTTCATGTTTATTTTTACCCGTTCTTTTTTCCCACAAACAGTTGCAAATATTGCACGAAGAACAGTGTGAAAGCTTGATGTTTTTCCCAATATTGCGCAGACGTCGCCATTGGACTTTGATAATACAATTTGTTCTCCGGGTGGCATGGGATAAAATACATTAGATCTTCTTTTCAATTCAAGTAGTTTATCTGTAGGAAAAATATATCTTCGAAGTTCCAATTTTTGTGTCGAATTGCCGTGGGCAATAAGTCGGATAAATGCAAGCTCTTCAAATCTAAATCCAAGTACGTTGGGAAAAGTTTTTCTGAGAGTAGGTGACCTCGACCTGTCACGAAGAGGTGGTTCGGCTGGTTGTGAATGAGAGCCATCATCAGGCAAACTCTTGGACTGTGAACTTAAGCCTGAAACAAGATATACCGGGTTAAATTTTTATTTTAGGCAATTACACAATTGTATGTTGGTACATACATCACGAGTTGTAGATGAGCTTGTAATTGGGGGGCTTTAAAAAATCTTAAGGCAGGTGCATGATTCTAAAGTAAAATAAAAAAGACTAAATTATACATGAATTAATAATGATTTATTTTAAACAACACAGCACTTTAAAAATAACATTCTGGAATCAGCGATAAGTTACCATACCCATAAGCTTTTAAGCTCGCTGAATCTGATTCCGCACTCAGTTTACCCTCATCGTGTCAGGATATAGGTCAATTGCAGGCCAAAGGGAGAGAACGATTGGATCGGAGAAAACCTCTACTTAGAGATGTTTTTCGTGTCGCCTAAACTGATTTGGAGTTCAGTTTGAACCCAATCAGGTCAGGATGAAGGTCTAGTGAAGGTCAACATAAAGGATCCTATTGGGTCGGAAAAGGGCAATTCATCGGAGAAAACCTATACATTCGGAGGCTCTTTAGGTTGCTGAATTCGAAGCTGATGTCAGATTGACCCCACAATGTCAGGATCAAGGTCAAGTGAAGATTCAAATGAGAAAAAACTACTAGATCACCTCAAATTACTGCATTAAGAAATTTTTGGCATCGTTAAATCCGCATCCGATGTCATTTTTACCCCATAAGGTTTGGTTGAAGGCCAAGCTGTGGCCATTTCTATCATATAAGTTCGATTTCTGATAGCAGCGGGTTTGGATTTAGCGAGCCCACAAACTTTCTAAAGTAGTGATTCACCTTTATTTAATGGTTTTTCCTCAACTTTACCTTCACTTAAGCTTGATGAACCTACGGTGCCATGTATTGAGTGTAAGTGTTTCCATAGTGCGACAAAATTTGTAAAAAAGTTAAATTAAAAAATTCATTTTTGTATTAAAAAAGTATATTTTAAAATGTACATAACAGTGTATGTGCACCTATATTGAATTGCTAATACAAAACGTTTCTGCTCTGTAAGGGGAAGAAGAAAAAGAAAAGAAAAATCCAATCTACGCCTTGTCTTCGATCCACGTGCGATGAGCATCGCATGCTAATATGCACTGAATGCGGTCTCGGAGACGATTGAAAAATAATTCTATACTGTAAAATAATATTTTTGTATTTTTTTTATTAAAAATCAAACTTATTTGTGTTACAAGTTGCGTCTAAATTTTTTAATTTAATCTTTAAAATAAATATAGTCAGAAATAGTCAGAAAAAATTAGTCCCCAAACTTTTTGAATGCACAGTGTATATTATGGAACAATTTATAAAAATTTTTAAAACAAAACTATTTGTATTTTATTCACTCTAACAATCGTACAAAATTCCAAAAAACAGAGGAAAATGAAAATTTTAGGCCAAACAACGCACAATATGAAAAAAGTCAAAAAAAGTGTGGTAGCGAAAACCCTCGCGCTCTAGGCATGCTCAAACTGGCGAGCGAAGGAAGCCGCGCGCGTAGCGCGCGGTGAGAAGCGTCCAAAGTACAGGTGCAAGTTCCAGAATTTGTTTTAAGGCCTCTTTTTTACAAACAATCCGGGTTCTTTGAAGGACCATAACTCGGCACCTATAAAAGATAGAAGGTTCTCTTTGCCCTAAAATGCTTCAGAATTTCCTCTAGTTTAATTTTGGTTCTAAACATTTTGTTTTGAAATGCAATGGGCAAGTCAGTCTAGGCAAACATGATTTTGGAATTTTTTTCAAAAATATCTGCGGGACCCACTGGTTTTGTTTCTAGAAAACTTGGATCTTTATTTGGGACCGCTTAGTAATCCGTGTTAGCACAAAAAATGCGCGTTACCTACTTAATACGGCGTAAACGTACCAGATACCTGGACTGAAAAGGGTTTGGCATTCTCTGACTGCTAGAAAATATTATAAACTGATGAAACACTATTTCTTGCACAGTAAAAGCTCCCTTGGGTCAGGGGCCTTAAATGAGCCTTCATTTCTGCTGCCTTCAGTTTTGTGATTAGTGCATATTTATTATACTTTATAAGCACTGTTGTGTAACAAGTAGCTTTTTATTTTGAAATATGGTTTTGGAAAATTGATTCGGGAGGCAAGGAAGAGCCCAAAACGAACAGCTAACTCTGATAAACCCGCTTTATGATTAGTGCATATTTGGTGCATTCTCTTTCATTTCTTGAGGTTATTCATCATAAAGAAAGTCTTTCACTTTCCAATGGCGATAAATAGATTTAAATATTTGAAAGATAAAAGCTTCGCAAGTTTTTAAGCTGCATGCTCAAATTTGACAATTAAATACACTTGTGAACTAGAAAGGTACATTTTAAAAATGCAAATACACAAAGCGATGCGCTATAAGACTAAAACTCTTTAGGACAGGAATTTAAATTTAAAAATTAGAAACTTTAAGAATTCAGAGTTGCAAAAGTATAATATTGTGATCGATTTATTATTATTGAAATTTTAAACTTTAGAATTATAATTTATGAATTTAAAATACATAATTCTAAAAAATGAACATTTAAAGGGAAAATTCAATAAAGCTTTAAAGTTCAATATATTATGCATAATTAGAGAGATATTCCATAATCTAAAAAATTTTACATTTACATTCGAAAATTTATGCATTACACAACTATGAAATTAAAAATTGAAAAACAGATTATCACATCTCCAGAATTAAAAATATTTTAAAATTCAGGGACCAAAAAATTTCTGCAACTAGGATTTGCAGTTTGAAATTTTTTATTTGCAAAATTGATTTCCGAATTATAAATTCTGAAATTATCATACAACATCCAAACGTTTCGAAGTATTTTTATTTAAGGAAGAGAAATTTTTAGTCAAAATCTGGAAATCCAAGTTTTAGTTCACAAATTTAAAAAGCATTTTTATTTAGGAATACATCTTTGCAAAATTTTCTAAATTCACTAATAATATAAAATTTGAATAATTTTTCACACTTTTGGAAAATAATTTTATACAAATATAAATTTATGAACGTTATAAATTGAATGGAAGTGTAAATAGCTTTAAAGCGTCTTTGAAAACTTAAAAATCAGAAAAGTTTTTAGAAATTTCTGAGGACTCTGAAAACTTTTTCTCAAATAGCGGTATAATTTTGCAAACTGTCGAATTTTTGAAGAGAAGAAAAATGTTAAAGGATTTTAATGATGAATTTCCGTGAATTTTCCGACACTCTTTAGAATTTAGGATTCTAACAATTAAAAAAAAAAATTTAACTTAAAAAGGAATAAAAATTACAAACTTAAAAAAGGCTTTATTGTTTTATAGAATTTTTGAGCAAAATTAAATAAAGTAACGTGCTCTTAGTTTAAAAAATTTTCCAGATGAAAAGCTTCTTATAGTTACGACAACGTAGTGTGTCTCGTTACATATTATATATAATATGCGCTTACTTTTATGTAAAAGAATGCGAAATTCCATCAAATCGCAAACACGAGGAAAATAGTATATATTGCACCTAGGGGGAGAAAGGAACTTTTTTGACGCACCAGTCGAAGGCGAGTAATGAAAACATACACAAGTCGACAGATTCCCTCTTCTTTTCGGCAGATAAGATATTTGTTATAACAAAAGGATAATTTATTAAATTTCTCGCAAAAGAGTCATGAATTCAGCTAATATTAGATTTCGAATAAAAAGGAAGCACGGTTTACGATAATTTTATGGGTAAATTATAGTAGCTTACCTTAAATTTCCCAAAATTCAACATAAAAATGTCAATAAATTGCCGGAAGAAAATTTTCAGTTATTTAAAGTAATTTTATAGGTAAATTTAAAACATATCATAAAATACCCAAATTACAACTTCAAACATGTTTATAAATTTCTGGATATTTATGGAAATTTTCGGTCATTTATGATAATTTTACAAGTAAATATAGTAAGTGACCATAAACTATCCACAATTCCACTTTGAACAATTTTATAAATTTCCTGAAATTTATGAACTTTTTGGCAATTAACGGTAATTTGATCAATTAAATATGATAACTTTCCATAAATTACCGTCACAATTTTTGATCTGCAACGAAAACTTCGTTACAGTTTTTACGATGAGTGGGACATCTGACGTCACTTTTTACTCCCTAAGCAGTGAAAATTTGTGACTATATTTACCTGATTTCAGAAGGATAACAAAATATAAAGACTGTTAAAATTTTTACTGTTACATATTTGTTTTTCAAAAAATGTGAAAAAAATGATAAGAATTTAAAAAGTAATCCAATCTCGCTGCTGCTAACGAACATAACCTATTAAACATGAAGAGTTTTCGTATCTGGAAAACTAAAAAAGATTTTAACAGAAGAAGCCAAAACGTTGGTTTCAATTAAGTTTTATGATCCACAATATTTAGAATAACACTTTTTTGGAATGTTGATTAGATTTTTATTTATTCTAGACATCAATTTTGCGATAGCAAATAAAACTAGTAACGAGCGCAAAAAATTACAGGTTTACAAAGAAAGGATGAAAAAAATAGTGTAATTTGTCACAGTATTGGTCTTAAATATTAAAACTAAAGCAATATAATTTCGATCACTTTAATTTTTTATAAGGTGAAAGTGAAGTTGACGATGAACCCTATTGGAGTCCTTTATTTTTAATTTTATATTTAAGACCGTCTTTTTGATTTGTAGAAATTGAGAATCACAAAAACTGTACAATAACTTTCATTTAGCTACATTTAAATTTTCAGGAAAGAAACAAATCTTATTTGCCATCAGCTCTTGTGTCAGAAATTGTCCGTCTGACGATATTAAAAATCGGCATTACATGAAAAATTGTTTCGTCTTGGTTTTCAGCTTATATTATACAACAAAAAAACGTTCCAAGAACTATTTATAAGATGAATTCTACTTTTTCTAAAATATCCGGTCAGACGTATTCTATAAAATATAATAAGAATGATAGATATATTATTATATTCACCAATAGAAATAGCGATGACCGCCAAAGTAAAAACAAAAGTAGAGACCATCCTCATTTTCTAATAGTAGACAAAAAACTGATGATTGCTTAAGTGAATAATTAAGTTGACAAATGT
Source organism: Druon quercuslanigerum (assembly GCA_010014905.2). Lineage (NCBI taxonomy): Eukaryota > Metazoa > Arthropoda > Insecta > Hymenoptera > Cynipidae > Druon > Druon quercuslanigerum. The sequence goes on from JAAAKG020043913.1 coordinate 17,370, forward strand.
ATCTAATTACATCATCATACTGCAAATATATACATAAGTAGCTCTTATCTCACAAATATGTGAGATAGCGACGTTCTGAGCGTCAAGATTGTTCTTCGCAGATAATTATATCGATTCACATTTTTGTTATGATGATTATAATTATGAAATTCTCATAGGAAATAAAAGGTATTAGTTTTATTTGCAAATTGAGTATCACCGATTTCATGAAAATTTTACGTTTTTGGACTTATAGATTGAGAATTAATAGTTTTACTTTGGTTTTTACCTCTCATCGTTGTCCGTTAATACGTAAAATTTTGCAGAAATTAGCCTATTGGATTTTTCCTTAGACGGCGTACACTTTTTAAGGCCTAAAGGGGAACCATGAAAAAGGTCTATATTTTTTCTCTGATTAATTTCTTGATAACATATATAGTTTTTGTCTTTATTTTTTTAAGTGTTTGTAACAAAAATATCTGCAGATTTAATTTAAAAATTCTGTTTAAACTATATACGTAAAAAAAAAAAACAGATGAAAAGGAAAATTTCTGAAATCATCTAAATCTACAAAAACAAATTATTGGGAAATAATGAACAAACAGTAAGATCATAAAATACGTGTGTGTTATTATCTTCTGTCTAAATGAACTTAAATTTTTCAACTTTTTTGAAAAAAACTGTACACGCGTAAGAAGTATGTGATGGAATAATGGCATGAGTGTATGGAGCGCCGTAGCTCTCGATGTGTGCGTGTGTGTGAGTATGCGCAGTGCCGCCTTGCGTTGCCCGGCTCTCTGCTTGCACGCGCTCTCTCGCCAGTGCGAGTTCGCAACCCGTCGCGAGCCGACGTTCTTGTACAGGAGTAATAAAAGTTTCTTTGTTTAAAGTTCAAACTGAACTGTGTTTTCTCTCTGCTTACCCCAATTATCCCAACAGGTAATGGGCAAAGCACGCTAACACAGCGCAAATTGAAGGAGTTTGAGGTGAAGGGAGAGGAGGGTTTTTGTTGCGAGGGAGAAGGAGAAATTCGAAGTGACTTGTGTGACAAAGGGAGACGCGGCGTGGTTTCTTGTTGATCGTTTTGCTCAGTGATTGTTGGAGTGTGAAGACTCGAGTGCACGGGTGCACACGTGGTGTCACCGAGAGGACGGCAGTTCCTGCTTCGCGAGGATGAGCCGGGGAGGTCATGGAGCCGTGGGAGGCGGAGGAGGAGAAAACGACGAAGCGAATCAGTTGCTCTCAAACAAATCACTGAACCTGGAGGAAGCCAAGAAGAAACTATGGGAGAGATACAAACTGGAAGAAAAATTCCCATACGAAGGAGTTTATCTGATGGAGGCTGCGAAGGCTGACTCAGGCCTTTGCCTGGCGTTTACGAACGAGAGGGTGCTGTATATAGGTGAGCACATATATATTTATATATGTATTTGGAGAAAAATGTCTCATGACATTTT
>JAAAKG020043924.1:0-18804 GCA_010014905.2 Druon quercuslanigerum
CATAACCTCAAAATCGAAGCATCGAAAGCTGGAAATATCAAAATCTCATTTTCTTGATTTTATTTCAAAGTGGATCGAAATATAAATAGAACCGCCGAATTTTGCCGACCGGCAATCGTGCACCATCGAGTTTTCAGATTCAGAAGAGGAGAAATGTGTTGCGCGCGCAACCTAGTCATGTGCTATGGTTTCCTACTATTTTCACACGGACATAGACCTGTCATAGTATTGGAGTGAATGCGGTTTCAGATATGGGATCACTGCCTGGATCCGTTCCCGCAAAAAAATTAAAATAAATGAAAAACTAGACTTACTTCAGAGCAAAAACCTTCATAGAATAAGAAATCTCAAATAATTGTAACATACGTCCAGGAAATACAGAAAATTACTATTTCCCTATCTGTTGAACGAACCTGAACCACCCTCCATGGAAAACCCTCAACAAAAGAGACCAAGCAGTTTTTAAAAGACTTTGAATAGGCCACGCAACCTATGCAAATCGAAAAAATAATTAAGGATTTTAAAGAAACAAATTTGTTTCTCGAATTTAGTGGATTAAACAGTTATGTACAGAATTCCTAGAAATAAAACCAAGAATCCAACGGCCAAACTTGGACAACCACCATAAAATGCCTATTAGGTAAATTTTAAACTAAATGTCAATAAATTGACAACTCTCATTTGGTGATTGTTAATTATCTTTTATTAAAGCTCCTTTAACTTTAGCGAACACATTCTGCACATTTTGCACTATTTACATTCATTAATATTTTTTCTTATCTTGCATAGTTTGACCGCAAATTGGAATTTTTTATTTTTCATTTTTTTGTGCCGTCAAAATTAGAATTTTCAGTTCGAAAAATTGAGAAGTTATAATGATAATCTTTTACTACGAATGACCGTTCACAAAACTTTTAGGTCCTGATAAAAATTTTTTTTAAATATTCAAACTGCCCTCACTTTTTGAATTTAATTGATTCAAAATGGCTGGATAAAAAACTTGACCTTTATTTTACGACATTTGATTTGATTTGACTTCATTTACGACGCTGATGAGAATGTAAAGAGACAAAGTTTTAAAAAAAAGTAGTTTTTATTCCACAAATATTTCAGTTGTCTTATCCAAAATAAAATATAAACTTTAAACAAAAGGTTAACGTTCTACGAAAAAGAGTGGAATTTTTAACCTGGTAAGACGAATTGTTAACAAAACAAATTAATTTGCAACCAAAAGGATATCTTTTTATGAAAATGGTTAAATTTTCAAAAAAATTATAAAATATAGAACTAAAAAGATAATGTTGATCAGAAAGTTTTTGGGAATTATTTAAAATTATAATTTACATAAAATTCAATCAAGAACATAAACTATACACCAACAGTCATTACTTGTTTTTAATATAAAGACACATTTAAAAAAAAATGGATGAATTTTTTAATGACATAGTTTAATTATTAACTAAAAAGATACATTCTGAATTATATAATTAAATTCTTAACTAAAAAGATCATTTTTTCAGCCACTAATAAAATAGTTTAATTTCTAATTTACAAAAAAATTATAAACAAAATAAGAAAAGAATTATTCTTTAACTAAAAAATATGACTTCTTCAACATCAAAAACTTTAATCCGAAAGAAAGAAGTCTAAGAAGTCTAAGAAATATAACTTTAATAAAATGGTTGTATCTTAAACAAAGTAGTTGAATTTTTAATCAAAAAGTTTAATTTCCAACCAAAAAGACTAATTTTCTCCCAAAAGACGGATGTTTGAGAAAATACCAGAATTTTTAAATACAAAATATAAATTTTTAAACCAAAAATGGCATAATTAAGTTTTCAGTTTAAACCATAACCAGAAAAAAATAAAAAAAAATTTGAACTTATTAGCTAAATTTTTAACTAAATAGCTGAAAATTTTACTAAAATAAATAAATTTTTTACCAAAAACATTAATTTTTTTACTAACATACGAACTAAAAAAATTTCTTGCATTAATAAATATAAAAGAACAATTTTTAAGTACAAACGAAATAGTTTTATTTTAAGTTTATAAACAATTTTTTATAGAAACAATAAATTTTACTGAAAGAACAGACCAGTTTTAAAAAGGATAAATTTTTAACCAGGGGGTAAATTTCAAACAAATAATTAAATTTTTAACCAGAAAAGATTTTTTGTTTGACCAAGAGTATTAACTTTCAAAGTACAAGATAAATTTTTTACCAGGTGGATTATTTTTATTCGAAAAGATGCACCTCGAACAAAACACTTGTATTTTTAACTAAATGATTAAAATTTGAAGCCAAAATGACGAATTATAAAAAAATGAAATTTTCAACCCAAACATATGATTTTCAAAAAAAAATTTTTTTTTCAAATAGATAAATTTTTACAAAAATAGTTTCGCTTTTAACAAATAGTTGAATTTTCAACCACAAATATTATTTTGAATCAAGAAGTGACTCATTGAGCGAGTAGTTAAATTTTTTTATCAAATTGTTTATTTTTTCAACCAAAAGGAAAAATTTTCGACAAAGAAATTAAATTTTGAACTCGGAAATATGAATTTTTAACAAAAAAGTTAATTCACAAGTAAATAGTTTAATGTTCAAGTATAATAATAAAATAACAACATCAAAGAAGATTTCACCAAATATTTGAATTTTTTTACCAAAAATCATGAATTTTTAACGATAAAATTAATTTTTTAGAAAATCTCTTAAAAATATTTGAATCAAATATGTAAATTACGGAGGACGAACTGGGTGGCTTTGGTTTAAGTGTTAGTTACTTAAATGTTGCATTATCTGAGTTACTCCGAATTATCTGGATTATACCAAATTGGGTTAAAATTGATTTTATTTTTAAATAAAAAAAAAATAATTTTTTTAACTAAATATGAAACTATTTCAGTTTTGGTTGAAACTGTATCCTCTTCAGTAGAAGTTTAAGTATTTGTTTCAAAAATGTATCCTTCTTGAGTATAAAAGTAATCTTCCTTTTTAAAACTTCAAGTATTTCATTGAATGTTGAAATCTTTTCTTTAATTCATTTTTTCGGAGCCAGAAACACTCAACTAAGCTAAAAATACAAACAACATAAACTAAATTTGTTAAATTGAATGCGGTCAAGTTTGAAGAGAATTTAAAAAAAAAATATTCTAGTACGTTTTGAAGAGCAACGTATCATTTTATCTATAATAATAACGCAACACTTTTTTTATAAATCTAGTTTTAAAAATGCAACTTTTTAAAAAGGCAAAGAATGATCTGATTGTAAAATATAAAAGGACTCTAGTAGAGAAAAATATTTTAGATGCATTATTGCGCTTTTTTAATGTTGGATCCCAGGCATAAAACATTTGAACTAACTGCATCTATTTTATAAGCTGCTTGTATCTCATTAAAATTTTTTCAGCAACATGTATTTCTCGGAAAGAAACTATTAAATACTAATCAAAATTAAATTAATGTTTTAATCTATTTGAATGATTTCAGATGATCGTTAATAATTGTTTAGTATGATCATTATTAAAAATATATAATGTATGTCCTAAATTAAACATAGATTACAAATATAATGATATATATGATAAAATTAATTCCTTGTTCTTTTATATTTCAAATATATAAAGCGGTTCACTTAAGAAAAAATTATATTCTCTATGTAGAAATACACGCTTACTTTAATTTTTCATGAGAAGAACAAAATTAAACAAGTTAGTTGAGAAGTGTCAAATGTATTCGAGGTCGTTTGGTTGTACTAATACTTTTCTGGAAACGAGACGAGCCGAGAGGATCACTTTGACATGTTAACGAGATCTTTCCTCGTTTAGTGTGTTTATTAGCAAATATCGCTCGAATGAAACACTAATTTTTATTGAAGAGCTTATCTCAAAATTTGATTTACTTTGTTAAAAGTAGCTTTGAATGAGGTAACCGATTTGCTTTTCTGGAAAGATTTATAAAATACACATATGACATTTCAGAACGACAAGCTTAGCTTCGAAGTAATATGATGTAACGAATATGATAGCGTATGCATATATGCACTAACGAAAAGGCAAAAGATTCATTAAATACAGTGTTAACTAAATTTTTTATCAGCTTGGCTCCTAATTGAAAAAATGAGGATATTCTATACTCTGTTCTTTATCTCGATGATCATCTTCAATTCTATTGGTGAATATATTCCTCTAAAATTTTCCATATATAATTTTAGAAACATTTTTAGGCCTTCTGCAAATAAGAGTTTGTTTGAAATAACCCTCATCTATCGTAATTCCTATTCTTTTTGATACTCTGCTGAAGCTTTTCCTAAATACTGAAGAATTTATTTCGGGAAATTCCAGAATGTACTATAGAAAATGCAAATTTCTTCCGAATTTCAGAACCATGATTACATAAATAGTTAAATTGAGGTTATTCGCAATCCATAAGGTCCCAGCGCAAAAATTTTAGAAAATTAGATTATTCGATAGTCAGATTACCAAAATAAGTGACAAAGATTCAGTGAAACTTTGAAGAACAAAATAAGAAGTTGCGGACTAATTCTGAAATCTAGACAAATTTTTCCCGAATCGGCTCGGTCTGGTCTTAATATTTTGCCCCAAGGATTTTATAAAAAACCTATATACATTAAAAGAATTTAATCAATCTACCTTCTTCTAGATTTCAGTGCACAGTCTAAGAGGTTAAATAATGACGAGCCTATTCCTAGACCTTCACGTCGTAAACCTTCTTTTTTATCAGACAGAAATCTTTCCCCTGTCAAGGGTGCATCTCCTGCCACGACTTCTTCTGCTAAAGCTTCTCCTTCTGGCAGCTCTTCTTTTCCTGCTAGGTCTTCTTCTCCTGCTAGGTCTTCTTCTCCTGCCAGGTCATCTTCTCCTGGCAGGTCTTCTGTTCCTGCCCAACCTCCTCTTCGTGTCAGGTCTAGATCTCCTCAAACCAGGTTCATCGAAACACCTACTAAGATTAATAGCTGTTTCGGAGATCAATATGAACTTGACCAACTTGAACTTCTTCGAATTACTTCTTTTATGAATCCAGACCGAGTATTGCAACTTCAAAGATACACTTTTCCTGCGGAAATAAACATTCAGACGCTTCTTACACCGAGGGTCTATCAGCGTATACCACCCCAAGAACATATTGTATTTTCAACACCTAATAAGGACGTCGTCGCTATAATGAGGAGTAGTGATGTTCTGGCTGGAATATACATACCTGTCGGTGGCAGGATGCGAGCAAAAATTAATATGGTTAGCCACAACGTTACCCTAATGACAAAACAAGAAATGTTCGAAATTCCAGTAGGAAGAAATAACAAAATTTCATTTAATTATAACATAGTGCGTGTCAATCCCATTCCTTCACCATGATTAAAAGGATTTTAAAAAACTGTTCAACAATTAATGGTTACAAAAAGCTAGTGTCCGTAAAATCCTGAACAAATTATATTCAAGGACACCTATATGTTTTGAGATTTCTAATAGCATGCAAATCTGTGGTAAAGGGAGTAGAATATTTATAATGTTATTGGAAAAATAAATATATTAGCAAAGTTTTAGTTTTATTGTATATGCAGATTTTTGGTCCTAAAAATTATTATTGAAATTTCTTTAAATGGTGTTTAGAATAAAATTTTAGATACTTTGACGAAAGAACAATTTTATTTAATAAGTACGCAAACATGTAATTATTTTGATTTGTGTCGAAATCTACTTAGGAATAGAAAGACTGGTAAAGAAAAATGTTTTTAACTGAGATGAAATTAATAAATAATTAAGGAAATTCGATATTATATTCTATATAGCCTTTTTAAAAAAATTTTAAATTACTTTGAGCAGAGCTAAAGAAAGTTACTCTCGCACCAAGCCGACATTCAAACTAGCACTCCGCATCATAGGAACCTTACGCAACAGTCACTTTCTTAAATTTAGCTCCAAAAAGACCAAAGGGATTCTAATTTACATTGAAAAAATTTCATCAAACCCGAAGATATAAGCAAATGACCCGAATCAACGTTAGTCTTGTATGAAGATACAACATACCGAATATGTGTCGCTTCAGTAAACACGATCTTTTTCGTTTGTACGCAAGAAGGTGGCCCTGCTAAATATTTTGATTTGAACGCTTAGAAACTACATCATTTGGAGGTAAATGTTTCCAAACCAAATCCCTGCAAAATCTATAAAGGTGAACCTACACTCGTATTAAAATCATTCCAGTTTCCTACAATAAACACCCTTAAAGCAAACCAAGAGCGGTTTTTGTCATCCTCTAGTGAATCTGAGGTAGACGTTCTAGAGAATAGATTAAGAACAGCAGTTGTAAAGCAGGACGCCCTTTCTACGTAAAAATAAAAGAAATCCTCCGAAAAATCCAGAGTAAGCGACGACACAAAAAATTAAATCCTTCTTCCCTAAAAGAAATGATGGTACTACTAAACCTTTAGTATCTTTTAGATGAAAAATCAAAATGCATCCCAAACTGATGGGGGACTCTATTGAAAGATAATTTACAAAGAAACAAGTGAGCTGATAAAGAACCTTATATATCATCAACGTCCGATAAAAAAGTTAATTTATGATTTTACCTCCTAAATCATTATAGAACCAGAAATAGCAATTGAGAAAACAACCAAAAGGCTCAGAAAATTTCGCCCACAATGTTGGAATTAATTCTAGAAAAGAAAGTCTAATTTAAAAAACAGAGCAACAGATCGCCATATCCAAACAGAGAATAGTCGAGAATCATAGACAGATTATTCATCATCCCTAAATAAGCAAGCTTCAACAACTACCATCTGAAACAAAGTTAAAAAATTTTATGTTCAGAAATAACGTCAAAATTGACTGGCCTAAAAAAACTGACAGAAAAATTGCTTAAGACTCTATAGAGATGGCAAATATGATAGGAGAATGTTTTGCCAATAACTGAAGCAACAAATAAAAACAATAAAATCCAAACATTAATAAATATCTTACAATTGAAGAAAGTAAATTCGCAATAAAAGAATTTCAAGGTAGAAGTCCTGGACTGGATGGAGTTCCTTAGGCCTTTTCCCAAAAATTACATCCAGCAGGTGTTCTTTCAGAGTTCTTTCTGTTGATATTTAATATCACGAGAAAGAATTAAATATTCCTTACTCTTTGAAAGGAAGCTATAGTCATTTCGATCCAAAAGGCTGGAAAAGACGCTTATCATATCAAGATTAGAAAACGTTCATCAAGTCTTCAAAAAAGTGATCTAACCAGGAAAGTACCCCAGGTGCCCCCTGCCCCAATTTTAATGATCTTGATATATATTGTAAGGGACGAAAAACTACTTAGTAGGCAAGTAGGCATTTATGAAACACACTTATGGCATGTTAGAAAGATAAGCTCAGCTCTGAAGAAATATGATATAACGATTAAAATAGCCAATAAGTCTGCCTTAAAGAAACAGCAAAATATTCAATACTTCTCATGTTAAACAAATTCTTTATTGACGCAATAATCAGTTTTGCTCCTAATTGGAGAAAAGGTAGATCTTTAATGCTTTCTTCTTTATCGTGACGATCATCCTTACTTTTATTGGTAAATATATGTCAATTAAAGTTTCGATATATAATTTACTTTATAATTTCACATGCAATTTTAGAAACATTTTAAGGATTCTCGCAAATAACAATTTGTTCGACTGTGCCCGAAAGAATCACAAATTAAGTCATAACTTATTTCGGGAGAATCTAGAATGTGTTATAGAAAATGTAATTTGAAGAGCATTCTCTATTAATACCGAATTTGTTAGGATTTTTAAAACCAGAAAGTACATTAAATTGAAGTACAAGAAAAAATATCACGTATGGGCCTTTGTGCAAAGTTTCTTCTGCTCTGCAGAAATTATTCTCTATGATTCAATAAAAGAGCGTAACATTCTGGAAAAATGGAAAACTTTTCAGTATCCTTTCCGGATAATGTTTTCTAAATATTCTGGGTCAACTTGCACTAATTTACCTAGTTCTTTTTCTCTTAATACCGGAAGACTTGCTTCGAAATTTTGCCATAAGGATTTTGTAAAATACCTATATACTTTAAAAGAAATTAATCGTATGAATCTTCTTGCAGATTTTAGTTTACCGCCTGAATTAGGAGCCTGTTTCTAGAGATCCTGGTCGTAAACCTTCTTCTTTATAAAACAGAAATCTTTGTCCTGCCAAGCCTTCTTCTCATGTGAAGGCTTCTTCTTATGCCTGGTCTTCTTCTCCTGCCAGGTCTTCCTCTCCTGCGAGGTCTTCTTCTCCTATCAGGTCTTCTTCTCCTGTCAGGTCTTCTATTTCTTTCGAGCCTCCTGTTCGTAAAAGCTCTATATCTCCTACAATCAGATTCAGCGCTCCACCCACCAAGACTGACGTTTCCTCTGGACTTCAATATCAACTTGACCAACTTTAATTTATTCGAATTGCTTCTGCTCTGAATACCCGTCGAATGTTTGAACTTCGAAGATAAGCTTTTCCTGCGTATTTAAAGATTTAATTACTCACAAAAAAAATAAATTTCAGTATGTGCCAACTCAAGAACAAATTGTATTATCAACATCTAATGGTGACGTCTTTATGATATTGAAGAGAAGTGATCATCTGGCTGGATTATATTCGTCTCGCCATGGCAGGAATGGTAAGTGCGGGCACAAAATAAACATGGTGAGCCTCAACGTTACCAGATTGATAAAAGGTAAAACTTCAGAAATTCAAGTAGGCAACAGAAAAAAAATTTTGCTTAATTAAAGAATAGAGTTTGTAAAGCATAATCCTATACAACCTTAATGCAATTACAAACAGCAGTTTCGCGAACAATGTAAACCTAAATCTTTCGGATTTTTGTTTAGATTTATACTTTTGTTGGTAATAGAGCGCTAACAAAGGGGACCGAAACGTGAGGCTTCTTTAAATCTCGAAAAGATCTGTTTTAAGGATATCAATATTTAAAGGGGTTTTTAACAGTATGCTTATCTGTGTTATTATTTTTGTGGGTTTTCTGCATATCGGGTTTAGAATAAAATGTTATGTAATTGGAATAAGGAATTAGATGCGTGTACACTTCAAAGTTGTAAATTCATCTGATAGACGAGTACTTTAATCACGTTATTGAAAAATAATTTAAAAATTTGGATTCTAATTAGCTTGTTTAATCGTAAATAAATATTTTAAAATAAAATAAAATTAATAAATAATCAATCAAATGTTATAAATATAAAGTTCTGCAATTTTTACAAGCAGAGCAATTAGCGGATTGAAAAAAGAACATTTCCGTTGCATTCCCCTCAAAAATAACTCGACGCGGTTTCTTTTTGTTTTACGTTTTTAAAATAATAATTACATTAGAATTGAAGATCTATCAACATGTACATTAGTAATGTACGCTAAACAGCAAATGTCGTAATTAATCTTTAAAAAGTGTGGAAAAAAGAAAAAAATTGCATTGAAATATTTTAGCGAGTAATGCAATGGTATTGTTCATTTTTCAAACTAAAAATTACATTGTTTATGAAAATTTTAAAACTATAAAGAGCAATGCATTTGTTTAAAAAAAAGTTTGCACAAAAAATTCCCATCGAGATAGTTTTAAGACGAATCTATTAGTGTTTAAAATTTTTCGGTACGACTCTTAGTTTTTTTAAGTATTTAATATCGAGTATTAATTTTATAAACTAAAAATTTAAATATTCCATTTCAGGTAGCTAAAAACAGTTAAACAGTATATTCCTCCCTTAAATTTTGTTAATAAGGGTAAAGATAATAAAAATCCCTTCATTTTCATCTCTTGAATTAAAAATTTAACCATTTCGTCAAAAGTTCATCACTCCTTTGTTAAAAATGCAACCAATTAAATAACTTTTAATCTAAAATTATGTTACTTGAAAATAATTAATTAATAACATGAGAGTTAAACATGTGGAAAAAAAGTTAAATTTTTAACAAAAATCATCAGTTTTGAACCAACAAGAATTATTTTATACAAAAATGTACATTGTCAAACAAAGTAATAGTTGAACTTCAATTACAAACTTTTTTTCCTAAAAAAATCGACTAGTTGAGTATTTAATTAAAAAAATTATTTCTAGCAAAAAACGAAAAAAAAATTATTTTAAAGACATAAAATTTACAATCATGGACATGAATTGTCAACTAAATGATAAATCTTCAAATAGTATAGTTAAATTTTTACTTAAAGAAAAAGCAATTTTTTAGCCAAAAATCTATTTTTCAAAACGGAGGTAAATTTTCAATCCATTAAAAGAATTTTTATTTTTTAGATTTCAGTTTTCTACAAATTAAATAAAAATTAAACCGAAAGAGGCGAATTCTTAACGAAGCATGTTGGAACAGATATTTCGATTAAGAGATTTTAATTTTAAATCACAAATGGTTAAATTCATTTAAAAAGACGAACTTTCAACAAAACAGTTTCGATTAATTTTCTACTACAAATAACAAATTTAAAAAAAAAATAGTTCAGTTTGCAGCGAAGCAGACTATTTTTGTAGCAAGAATCTAAATTTGAAAAAGCATCAATATTTTCATATTCATATTGTGACTAAGAAAGACGAATTTTCAATAGGAATGAAATGTCAACATAAATTTGCGAAAAAAAAATTCTTTAATAAAAAATATGAATTTTCATAATTCTGTAAAATCCAAATCACTACTAACATTTGATGAAAATTCATTATTTATGGATATAAAGTTAGAATATTTGTTTGGTGCAGATTGAAATAATAATTTAAAATTATTACAATAAAATTTATGAAATAGAAAATGATAAAATGATTAAAAAAAAAGAAAAAAACTATTATTATTATTAGTCACTTAGTTCTAGCCTCATGGGACTGAGAAAGATCAATCAATCTCGATTTCTTAGGCAATCTCAATTTTAAGAAAATTTATCTGCTCAGCAATAATGTCAAGACTAAAAAAAAATAATATCTTAAAAATTAAATTTGATAAATTTGATGCAGGAACATTGCAGACCATTTCTTTTAAAAATATATTCTTGTCGTTATTTAATTGAAACTTTTAATTTGATGGATGAGAATAAAGCAATAAAAATGAAAACTTAGATAAAAGACAAGATTTTTGCTATGAATCGATTTTTTTAAATTTGATTAATAACAATAAAGATGTTGAGTTATAAAAACATTATTGACAATTTTATGTAAAAGCAAATATCTTTATCCAATAATATTCCTATTCGCAAAACCCTTTTGGAATGCTTTTATATGCTACATGAGCTCAAGAAATTATTGCAATTTTTGAATCTTAATAGGAACCTTCCAAAATATTTTTATAAAACCTAAAAATGGATTTGTATTAGCGCGCTATTTACAAGAATTGATTTATTTTTACAAAACTAGACGCGAATGAGAGAATCGAATTGTTTTTATGGAATAAATTATGAAACATGCATATGACATGTCAGAAAGGCAAGCCCAGCTCCAAAGAAACATGAGATAACGGTGAAGATATCTAATACATTTACGCTAATAAAACACAGAATGTTGATAAAATTCAGTGTTAGTTACCAAATTCTTCCGTAAGGCATGAATCAGCTTTGCTCATAACTGGAATAAATGAGAATCTTCTACACACTCGGCTTTATATTAGCGATCATCCTTAAATCTATTGGTGAATATATTCCTATAATTTTCTCTAAGTATAATTTACTGTATAATATTATAAATATTTTTTACACACTTTGTCTTTTATTAAAATTTATCTACAGATCTTTTAAAATTAAAGACCAAAGCATAGACAACTGTAATTTGGCGATTGTGAATTATCTTTAGTTAAAGCTCTTTCGGCTTCAACGAACACATTCTCATCCTGTATATCATGCTTTGCACTCTATTTGATCCAAAGTGTGAACTTATATACATTATGCTCAACACTATTATATTTTAGCTTTAGTAAGAAAGCACGATGCAAATACTGAAGACCTCATTTTTATTAAAACAAATCATCGCAAAAACATCGCATCTATTATGCTTACTCACAAGACTTGAATAATTTTTTGTAAACCAGCCTCGAATGAGGTAACCGAATTGTTTTTCTGGACAGATTTATGAGACGTACATATGACATAACAGAAAGATAAGATCAGGTCTAAAAAAATACGAGATGACGATAATGATAACAAATAGGTCTCTATCAAAGAACCAGCAGAATATTCGATAGAGAAGGTTTTAACTAAATTCGTTATTTACGCATTAATCAGTTTTGCTCCTAATCGGAAAAAATGGGAATCTTCTACACCCTCCTCTTTATCTCGACGATAATCCTTAATTCTATTGGTGAATATATTTCAATGAAAATTGCCTTATATAATTTACTATGTAATATATGAAACATTTTTTAGCTTCTCGCAAATAACAATTTGTTCGACGTAATCAGTGTATGTCCTAATTCCTATTCTTTTTAAAACTCTGCTTAACTTTTTCCGAAATAATCACAAATTTATTCTTATCCCAATTCCTTAGTCAGAATAATGATTTTATAGATAGCTAATTAAAGGGCATTCGTACTCCATAAGATAACACCCACAAATTTTAGAAAATAAGATCATTCGGTTGTTGCACAGGATGAATTCCTAATTCGAAAAAATTTTCCGAAATCCGCATCTTGTTCAAATGTCACTTATATCCGTTTGTGTAAAGTATTTTCTGCTCTACAGAAATTCTGCTCTATTAGTCAATAAAAGAGCGTGACCTTCTGCAAAAAGATTGAAAACAAAACTTTGTAAATATCCTTTTCAGACAATGTTTTCTAAATATTGCAGGTTCAACTTTCACAAATTTACCCAGTTTTATCTTTTCCCACTGTCCGGAGTCTTGCCTCGCCATTTTGTCATTAGGACTTTATAAAATACCTATAAACTTTAAAATAAATTATTCCATGTATCTTCTTGCAGATTTAAGTTCCCAGTCTGAGAACTTACCTAATTACGCTTCTACTCCTAGAGTTCCTCGTCGTAAACCTTCTTCATTAAACAGAAATCTTTCTCTTGCCGAGGCGTCTTCTTCTGCCAATGCCTCTTCTTCTGTCAGATCTTCTTCTCCTGCCAGTTCTACTTCTCCTGCCAGGTCTTCTATTCCGTCCGAGGCTCCTGTTCGTGAAAGGTCTAGATCTCCTACATTCAGATTCAGCGCTCCGCCCACCAAGATTTCCATGTCTCCTAGACTTGAATATCAGCTTGAAAACCTTGAATTTATTCGAATTACTTCCGCTTTAAATCCCCGCCGGGTATTTGAACTTCGAAGATACACTTTTCCTCCGTATCTAAACCTTCACTTACTGATAAAACGAAATGAATTTCAGTATATGCCAATACAAGAACACATTGTATTATCAACATCTAATGGTGACGTCTTTGCCATATTGCAGAGTAGTGATACTCTGGTTGGAATATACTCAGCTCATTGGACCAATACAGGTAGAGTGCGGGCAAAAGTCAACTTAAACAGTAGAGAGGTTTTCCGATTGACAAAAGATGAAATTATAGAAATTCCAGTAGGTAACAGAAGAAAAATTTGGTTTAATTATCGAATGGAGGATGTAAATCAGAATCCTGTACAACATTAATGCAATTACACAAAACAGTTCGTCTAACAATGGTTAACTAAATCCTTTCAGACCTTGGTTTATATTTATACTCGTCCTGGTAATAGGTAGCTAACAAACAGTATGCATATCTGTGGTGAAGGTGCTAGAATATTGTAGTATTATCAAAGAAACGCATATATCCAAAGTTTTAGGTTGATGGTATATGTAGATGTATGGTGCAAAAAAGTAAGATGTGAATTTATGTTAATTGGCTTCTGAATACAATTTTACAAAATTCAACGTAAAAGCAGTTTTATTGAATAATTAAGCAAACATTGAGTCATTCTTCTGATGAATATCGAAATCTACTTAGGAATAAGAAGCGTGTACATGTTAAAGTTGTGAAATACACTGATATAAAAATATAGTAATCAGGTCAATTAATATGTATTTTAAGAACTTGATTCTAACTAGCTTTTTTAAGGGCAAACAATTATGAAATGAAATGAAATGAAATGTGTTTAAATTATTTGAAGTCTATAAAATTCTCTACTATCTTTAAATTGCTGTAAGAAATATACTGCTTCTGAAAAATTTCGATAATTTTTTTTATATAAGCGTTTTTGGGCAATAAAATTACTTTTTATGCTTCTTTGATTGTTATAAACAAAGTGATTTGCAGATTGAAAAATAAACAATACTTTTGTATTCCTCTCGAAAATACTTCGATGCGGTTTTCTATTTTGATTTTTTCTTTCTCCCTTTTTTTAAAACAATACCGTAATTGTTAAAAAAATAGTTAAAGAAAAAAAGAGTTTCAATGGAATTTATTAATATCGCTAAAAAATCAATTAAATTTTTTTTATTTTAGAATTTCACTACTTTGTTAAATATTTCATTAATTTGTATAAAATTCATTTTTTTTTAAATGTAACTACTTGTGAGAAAATTCATTTTTGTTAGCGAGATGACAAGATTTTAACTAAAATGATAAATTATATAAAAATAATGAATTTTTAACATGAGAGTTCAAAATTCGAAATATTCGTTTAATTTTTAACCAAAATAATCAGTTGTAAACCAAGATGTATTATTTTCTACCAAAATAGGCAATTTTTAAACGAAGAAGCTGAATTTTTAACTTAAAAAAATACATTTTTAACGGAATGGTTAAACTTTTAACTAAAAAATATTATTTTTCTAACAAAAATACAAGACTTAAATTTTTAATAAAAAAAATAATTTCTATCCTAGAACGAAACGAATTAAAAAAAAATACCACTGAGCAGATGAATTTGAAAATAAAACAGTGCATCTTTAAGTGGAGTAGTCAAGCTTTTAGTTACAACACAAATATTCAGCCAAAAAACGATTTTTCAAGATGTTCAATTTTCAACCAATTATTATAATTATATAATTATGTTCAACCCAATATCGATTTTAATTTCAAATCACAAATTGATAAATTCAATTATAAAGAAGAATTTTCATCAAAATGTTTAAGTTTTGGATTAATTTTCTACTCCAAATAAATTTTTTTTGACAAAATAGTTAAGTTTTCATCGGAAAAGATTATTTATGTAGCCAGAATCTGAATTTTTAATGAAAATAGTTAAGCTTGTAATCTAACAGTAAAATTTTCAACGTATGAAGTTTAATTTTCAACTACAAATTAAATAGTTAAATTCTCCGTTCAAAAAGTTAGATTCAAAAGAATATTTTCAACACTGCATACATTTAAATTTTTAAGTACTAAATCACTTTTCGACAAGCAAAGATGAACTTTCAAAAAAATTTGTTTTGTTACGGATTTAAAATAAAAATA
Source organism: Druon quercuslanigerum (assembly GCA_010014905.2). NCBI lineage: Eukaryota > Metazoa > Arthropoda > Insecta > Hymenoptera > Cynipidae > Druon > Druon quercuslanigerum. The sequence goes on from JAAAKG020043924.1 coordinate 15,412, forward strand.
TTTCTTGGCTAAAGATTGATCAAATAACTAAAAATAGCCAAAAACCTTCTTTTTGGGATTCATTTTTCATTATTTTGTGGGCAATCAAAATTGGTATTTTTGATCTTTCGTGAAAGTACAAAAATTTGTCATAACAATCTTTTAGGGCTTTCAAAAAGAAATATTTTTCTTTTCTTGAATTTTTTCATATCGGGAGTTGTTTGGCAAAAAATTTTTATTTACGATTGATATTTAAATATTCAAAATGCTATAACTCCAAAAATATTCTCTTTATTTAAAAAAGTCATCAGGGTAAATTGTTCTTTGTTCCTAATGCTATACATATCCGTCCATAAAAATTTTTAACTTCAGAAAAAGTGGTCCAAAAACAGTTTCAAAATGCGCTTTTTGAAATCTTATCCAAAATCGTTCATTTTTTCGAGAGTTGCCGTGTTTACGGACAAACGGCCGGACAGACAGACACCATCCCCTGAACTTGATTTTGGGATTCAGGGGGTCTCGAAACGTGGATATCCGTTAAAAAACTGTGGTGTCAAATTTCCGACAATTATAATACTTGCGCAATCATAAATTACGAGAATGTAAAAACCTTAAAAATTAAATTTCAATAAAAACTTATAATTTCATAGATAAGAACAAAGCGATAAAACATTATTGGCAAACCCATTTTGGATTTCTTTTATTTTTTACATAAGCCCAAGAAATTATTGCAGCATTTGAATCTTAATAGGGACCTTCAAAAATATTTGCATTTGACATACACATAGATTTGTATCGAAGCGCTATTCATAAGAATTGATTAATTTTTTGCGAACCAACCTCGGATGAGGTAACCGAATTGTTTTTCTGGAAAGATTTATGAAACAGACATATGACATGTCAGAAAGATAAGCTCCGTTTCGAAGAAATATGGGATAGCGATAAAGATAGCGAATAGGTATACATTAACAAAAAATCAGAGTATTCAGCACATAACGTGTTAACCATATTCGTTATTGAGGCAATAATCACTTTTTCTTCTCATTAAAAAAATGGGAATCTTCTATACTCTCCTCTTTATCTTGACGATCATCCTTAATACTATCGGTGAATATATTCCTATAATATTTTCTATACATAATTTTAGAAACATTATTAGGCCTTCTGCAAATAAAAATTTGTTTAACATAATCCTTATCTATCCCAATTCTCATTCGTTTTAAAGCTCTGTTTAACTGTGTGCGAAGTAATCACAAATTTATTCTTAAATTATTTCTGGATAATCTGGAATTTATGATAGAAAATGAAATTTGCAGAGAATTTTCTATTATAACAGAATTCTTTAGGATTTTTCAACCAGAAAGTACATTGAGCTAAAGCATGAGCGAATATTTGTCTGCCTTAGTCTAGATCATGGTTATATAAATAGGTAAATGAAGGGAATACGTGCTCCATAGGGTCCTATCCACAAATTAGAAAATTATATTATACATCAATTTTACTCCCAAAATAATGAAAACAAATTAAGTGAAACTTCCTAAGGCCAAATGAAACGTTGCGGATTGATTCCGTAATTTGGACTAATTTTCTGAAGTTCGCAGTTTGTGCAACTGTCATGTACGGCCGTTATAGCAAAGTTCCTTCTGCTCTGCAGAAATTATTCTCTATGTTCCTATAAAAGAGCGTAACATTCAACTTTCCCGGATTTTCCCAGCTTTATCTTCTCCCAATTTCGGGTGACTTACTTGAAAATTTTGCCAAGAGAATTTTATAAAATACCTATACACTTCAAAAGAAATTAATTCCATGTATCTTCTTGCAGATTTAAGTTCACAGTCTGAGAGCTCACCTGATGATGAGCCTATTGATAGAGTTTTTCGTCGCAAAACTTCTTCAGTAAACAGAAACCTTTCTTCAGTAAAGGCTTCTTCTTCTACCACAGATGCTTTTTCTACCGGAGCTTCTTCTTCTGCCAGAGCTTATTCTTCTGCCAAAGCTTCTTCTTCTGCCAGGTCTTCTTCTCCTGCCAGGTCTTCTATTCCTTCCGATTCTCTTGTTCGTGAAAGGTCTAGATCTCCAACAATCAAATTCGGCGCTGCACTCACCAAGATTGACGTCTCTTCTACACTTCAATATTCGCTTGAACAACTTGAATTTATTCGAATTACTTCCGCTCTGAATCGCCGACGGGTATTTGAACTTCGGAGATACAGTTTTCCTGTAGATCTAAAGCTTCAAATATATCTCAAAGGAAATAAATATCGGTATGTGCCAATTCAAGAACAAATTGTATTATCAACATCTGATGGAGACGTCTTTGCCATATTGCAGAGTAGTAATATTCTGCTTGGAATACACTCACGTCATTGCTGCGATAAAGGTAAACAGCGGGCAAAAGTAAACATGAAGAGCAGAAAAGTTACCCGACTCACAGTAGATGAAGTTGCAGAGATTCCAGTAGGCTACAGAAAAAAGATTTGGCTTAATTATCGAATAGAGCGTGTAACTCACAATCCGTTACAACAATAATGCAATTATATAAAACAGTTCGGAATAAAAATGGTGACCTAAATACTTCGAATTTTTGTTAAGATTTATACTCCTCCTAGTAATAGGGCGCTAACAAACCGAACCGAAATGTGAGGCTTCTTTAAATCTGGAAAAGATCTGATTTATGGATACTAATATTTTAAGGGTTTTCTAACAGTATGCATATCTGTGTCAGAGTGCAAGATTATTGTAGTATTATCAAAAATACGAAAAAATGCAAAAATTTAAGTTGATAGCATATGTAGATGCATGCTCCAAAAAAAAGATATTGGAAATTCCGTAAATCTTCAGAATATAATTTTATTAAATTTAACGCCAAAACATGTTTATTGTATAACTACGCAAAAATTGAGTTATTCTTCTGATGAGTGTCGAAATCTGCTGAGGAACAAGATGCGTGTACATGTTAAAGTTGTGAAATACACTGTTATACGAATATTGTAATCATGTCAATCAAAATGTATAGCAAGAACGTAATTCTAGCTTGATTTTGTAATGGCAAAGAAATATTTAAAAAAAAAAATAAAATTATTTAATCATTGTTGAGCTTTCATAACATATTCCATAGGCAATAAAATCCTTAAAAATCCGTTTAAATATGTTGTAATATTATTCTCTTCTATATAAAGAGAGAGAAATAATATACCTTCGGCACCGTAACCTCAAGACCTCAACAAAGTTAGAATTCTAATTTTCAAATTCTGAATTTAACTAAAACAAAGCAAATGACACTTTGAGGTTAGGGTATACCGGTATTCGAGCTCCTATAATATTTTTCCGCTAGCTAAGGTCAAAAGTAGGATATATTGGTAGAGGGCGTGGCTTGCAATGGGAAAAGGTTTCTTACTATTATTAATAATAACC
>JAAAKG020043935.1:0-18804 GCA_010014905.2 Druon quercuslanigerum
ACAGGGCTGTCCCGGTATATATTATCAGTCACGGATGCATTTTCATAATGCAATCAAGTAATCTAATGAGAGCAGTGTGGGGGGATACAGCTTAAGGTGGATTCCGAACCACCAGAACCTCGGTAAATATATATAGAAAAATTTCCAGAGGTACCGGCTCAGAGATCGAACCCCGGATCTCTGAGGTGAAGTCAGAGCGTCTAAGCAACTGAGCCACCGAAGCTCTCTTTATTAATAATAATAATAATTATTATTATTAATACATGACTCTAGTCTGTTTTTTGATAATAAGTTTGGAACGTGTAAATTAATAATTGTTTTCTTTCCGATGCAAACATTGTATCGTGGACAAATTATAAAAAGGCATTTTTACATTTTTTGGAAGGGGGGTGGAGGGGTATGTGACCGGGAAAAAATCGGGAATTTAAAATTGTCTAATTACGAGACACCCTCTATTTGTTACGTAAAGAGGGACTGTTCTAATATGAATGTGAAAAGTATAATTTATGAACTGAATAAAACATTATTTCCGATACAAATTAAATTTTTTTAAATTTATTCATTTATTTTTAACAAACAAATTTCTTTTCTCCTATAAAACGGAATTTTTTACAAAATACTCAAATTTTTACGAAAATAATTAAATTTTTTACATAATAGTTAAATTTTCTAAATACAAATGTCTGACAAAAGAATGTGATACTTTATATTTCATTAAGAAAAATCAAATTTTTAACAAAAAAAGTCATTTCAAAACCAAATAGACGAATATTCAACAAGTATAGATTTTAGTTTATCTAAATTGTTGAACCTGTAATCCAAAATGCGAATTTTCTCTGCAAAAATTAAATTTTTAATCTAATATAGGACTTTCCGGAAAAAAATAATTTTCCGCGATGCTGTAATTTTACCCAACAAATGTCAAATTTTAAATAAAAAAAACTTTACTGTAAAAGAAGAATTTTTAACCTGAAAAGATCAATCATAAAAAAGTGTAAAAGTTACATTTTTAGTTCAAAAATTATTTTTAAAAAAATTGCAGTTAAGTTTTTAATGAAAAATATAAGCCTTAAAAAATGTTTTTTCTACAAAAAAAGATGAATTTTGAAATCAAAAAGATACATTTTTAAACAAGAAGAATGAATTTTTAACAACATTCTTGAATTCTCTACCAAATTGTTGCATTTTTATTTAAGAAAAGATTAAATGTCTCTTAAAAGAGCTAAATTCATAATTTAAAAATATAGAAAATTTCATAAAATAAGTTTAATTTTCATTCCAAAAGACTTTTCGATATCAAAATATGAAGTTTTTTAAAACAAAAAATCAGTTTAAAAAAATATGGAATTTTCGATAAAAAACCTTAAAAAATAAGACTTAAAAAAATGTTTTTTCTGCAAAAACAGATGAATTTTTTAATGAAAACAATAAATTTTTAACAAGAAGAATGAATTATAATAAAATTCTTGAATTCTCTATCAAATAGTTGCATTTTTATCTGAAAAAAAGATTAAATGTCTCTTAAAACGGCTAAATTCATAATTAAAAAATATATAAAATTTCATAAAAATAGTTTAATTTTCATTCCAAAAACATCCTAAATGACTTTTCGGTATCAAAATATGAATTTTTTAACAAAAAATAAACTCCTGCAAAAAAATAGAATTTAAAAAAAAAAGATTTTTTGAAAACAAGAAGGATACATTTTTAACAAAATAGTTTATTTTTCTACCAAGCTGTTCCACTCTTATCTAAGAAAATGAAATCTCTCTTTAAAAAGATGATTTTTCTTGTTAAAAAAGAAACCAAGTTTTCAAAAAAATATCTGATTTTTTATACAGAAAACATTTCAATTCTCTTTTTAACACAAAAATATTTAATTTAAACAAAAAATACATTTTGTACGAAGTTTATTAAATTTTCAAAAAAACAGAATTTTCAACACAAAAGTATGACTTTCTAGAAACATTTTAAAGTTTTTAACCAAAAAGTTTCACTTTGTCCAAGAAAAATAAATATTCTATTACAACAGGTAAATTTTTTTAATTAAGAAGACAAATTTTCAAAAAAGAGTCAAAATTTCAACACAAAAATAGGAATTTTTAACAAAAAACTCAATTTTCTACGAATTAGTTTAATTTTCAATAAAACAGTGGTATTTTTTCCAAGAACGATCCAACACTCATTATGAAAAAGATGAAGTTTCAAGTCAAAAAGACCAATTTTCAGATAAAAAATATTTTTCTTTCAAGCAAGATTTGCAACAATTATTTTTTTAGAAAGGTGTGACAATTGTAACTAATTAATAAAATTATGATTAAAAAGATCCTCTTCAGCAGAAACTTGTTGTGAATTCACAGAAATTACGTACATGAGTGAAAAAATTTCTTTAAAAAATTCACTCCCCTCCCCCCCCCTTGGGCTGTTACGTAATTTAAGTATGGTTCCTCATCTATATTATGCTAAAATTCTCATTTTTATAAGTTAATTTGGAAAAAATAATAAAAATAAACCTTAAATTTGGTAGACGGAAAAATATTTTCGTGGAAAACCCGGGAATTTCAAATTGTCTGACTATTAGACCAGTGAAAAATGTCTGTTCCAATATAAAAGTGAAAAGCATAGAGCTAAAAATTTGTAGACAATCGCTCATATATTTTTTTCTACAAAATTAAACTTCGATTTGTCCTCTCGTTTGAGGTGCAAACCATTGAATTCATGTTGGGTTTCTGGATGGAATGTGCACGTGTGCGCAATAGTTACTCTTTGCTTGGTTCAGTTTCTTCCCTTTCCCCTTTGCCCTTTGAGGTACGCATAGCTCGCTGGTAGCATGGACAATTTGCCAACTTAACAGTATGGCATGCAGGCTGACGTTATATGGCTTCCCCTCCCCCCTCCCTATCTTCCATTTCTACTGTTTTACGATTCGCTGCCGAATAATACACGCTATATCAGCGAACTTTCTATATCGATTTGCTTTCCCGTGAGCGCGTGGGCGGAGGAAATTGCGTCTTTCTACGCAGAGGAATGATGAGAGGATTCTGCGTTTCGAGATCAAAGATTCCGAGTCCTCTGACTTAGTCATTAACTCTGAATATAATTATAATCATACGAACGAGAGTATCATGGAAATAAACCTAATTTTGAATTAGTGGAGGGTCTACTTGACCGAGAAATCGGGAAATCCAGGAAATGACCTAGAATGAGATTCAGTGACCAGAATTTCTCTCTCGAATGTAATAAAATGGAAATTAAAAGTGGTTTCGTATATTTTATTACTCTAATTCTGAGTCGGAAGCGAGAATTTGTGACAAAATCATAATTCTTATTTAGAATAGGGAATTTTATAAAAGAATGATAACTTTTACTTTCGGGAAATGTATTTTAATTCTGATTTAGAAGAAGGATATTGAAAAAATCCTTGTTACAAGTTAGATTTCTTCAAGATTTGAAATTTTCATTTTAAACTTTCGAAAAAAGGGAATTACTATATTTCTTAATTAAAATTTATTATTTTTTAAATAAATATAATTCTGAATTGGAACAGGGAATTCTAAAAATGAATTTAGCTCTAATTTGATATAGAAAATTTTCTCAAAGAATTCTGAGTTTGAACGGGGCAAAAATTTTAAAAATATAAAAAAAACAGTAAAACATTATAAATTGTACTTTGGAACAGGGAATTTCGTAAAAAATTATTATTTTAGTAAAAACAGTGATTTTTTATACATGGAACAGGGAAATTCCAAAAATAATTTTGATTGAAAATAAAATTTACAAAATTCATTCCATTTCCAAGTCAGAATTCGTAAGATTAATAAAATTCCTTGTTTCAACTCAGAATTCGTTTGCATTCAAATTTTTTCACACAACATAGAATGCCCACCATTAAATATAATTATTGACATTGAGACAGGAAATTTCAGTAAATAATTATAATTTTCATTTTAGAACAGGAAACCGCAAAGAATTGAAAAATAAGTTGGAAAAGGGCATTTTTAATATAAAAGGGAATTTTGAAACAGAATTTTGGTGCTAGATTTAGGAAAAGGGAACATAAATAAAATTCCTGATGAAATTTCCATTTTACAAATTTCGAAAAAAGGGAATTATTATATTTCTTGTTTATAATTTATTATTCTATAAATAAATATCATTCTGAATTGGAACAGGGAATTCTAGAGATAAATGTAGCTGTAATTTGATATAGAAAATTTTCTCAAAGAATTTCAATCCTGAGTTGGAACAGGGAAAAATTTTTAATAATATAAAATAAAACAGTAAAAAATTATAAACTGTACTTTGTAACAGGGATTTTCGTAAAAAATGATTATTTTAGTAAAAACATTGATTTTTTAAACATGGAAAGGGAAAATTCCAAAAATGATTGTGATTCTGTTTCATAAAAATAAAATTGATAAAATCCATTCCGTTTCCAATTTAGAAATCGTAAGATGAATAAAATTCCTTGTTTTAAATCAGAATTCGTTTGCATTCAAATTTTTTCATACAACATAGAATGCCCACCATTAAATATAATTATTTACATTGAGACAGGAAATTTCAGTAAATAATTATAATTTTCATTTTAGAACAGGAAACCGCAAAGAATTGAAAAATAAGTTGGAAAAGGGCATTTTTAATATAAAAGGGAATTTTGAAACAGAATTTTGGTGCTAGATTTAGGAAAAGGGAACATAAATAAAATTCCTGTTAAAATTTCCATTTTACAAATTTCGAAAAAAGGGAAATACTATATTTCTTAATTAAAATGTATTATTTTGTAAATAAATTTCATTCTGAATTGGAAAAGGAAATTCTAAAAATGAATTTAGCTCTAATTTGATATAGAAAATATTCTCAAAAAATTGGAATCCTGAGTTGGAACGTAGAAAAAATTAAAAAAAAAAAAAAACAGTAAATACAGTAATTTCGTAAAAAATTATTATCTTAGTTAAAACAGGGATTTTTTGACATAGAAAGGGAAAATTCCACAAATAATTGTGATTCTGTTTCTTAAAAATAGAATTTACAAAAGCCATTCCGTTTCCAAATCAGAATTCGTAAGATAAATAAAAATTTTGGGTTTTAAATCAGAATTCATTCACACAAAATAGAATGTCCGCCATAAACTATAATTATTAACATTAAGACAAGAAATTTCAGTAAACAATTATAATTTTCATTTTACAAGAGGAAACAGCAATGAATTAAAAAATGAGTTGGAACAGGGCTTTTTTCATGAAAGGGAATTTTGAAACAGAATTTTGGTGCTAGATTTAGAAAAAGGGAACTTAAATAAAATTCCTATTATATTATAAATAAATATATTTTTGACTGGAAGCATGGAATTTTTGGAATTGAATGATATTGTGACTCAGATCTGATTTAGATGAAGGGAATTAAAAAATCTGTGTTCCAAGTCAAAATTCGTCACCTTTTGCAGATATATAAAAAATAAGTTATGATATTTCTATTTGTTATAACAAACAATTTTTTAAATAAATAGGTTCCGGATTAAACAATTATAATTTATAAAACCCTGTTCCAAGTCAGAGTTGTATTTCATATGACCAAAAGTCGTTTAAAACCATTGAAATCATTTTAATTCTTTCAAATTCAGAATTCTTCACTATTTAAAACTTTCCTTTTGCAGATTAAAAAAAATAAATTAATATATTTTTGTGTTATAATAAACAATTTTTTTAATTAAACTTGATTCAAAACTGCTTATGAAAGCTAAGAAAAAGTTTTAAATGTTTAAAAGGCTTTTTAAATGGACTGGGGAAAATTAACAATCGAACATAAGAAAACCAGAAAATCATCGGAAATTGAAAATTATCGTTTGGGCATTCATCCGGATTAGTTCATTTATTGAGAGTCGTAAGACTGAGTTATTTACTTCAAATTTTGACACAGAATTATAGTTTTTTTTTTAAATTCTCTGTTCCAAATCAGAAATTTTTGAAATCTTCAAGTATCTTTCAAAATGGTTCAAATCTTTTCAAATCTCATAAATGTGTTGGAAAGAATCCGGGAAGTGATCAGAAATTCAAAATCATCCTTCGGGTAGATACTCTGAATGATTAGTTTTCTTATTCAGAGTCTTAAGACTGAGTTATTGACTTCAGATTTTGTTGAAAGAATATGATGACAATTTTTTCAAGTGAGCAAAAGGAAAAGAAAAGTTGACGAGAAAAAACTACTTTAATCAGCGTAAATGTCAAAGACCAAACGACTGAAGTTTCAAATAGGAAGGGGGTTGAAGTAGCGCGGGCGGGGCAGCTGCACTCTACGACCGCATATCTGAATTGGCAGACGCGAAAAAAGATTTGTTGATCCAACAGAATATCTGTTGAAATAAAAAGGTATTTTAGCCCGCTCTATCTGAAATTCAAATTTTTAATGGATACTGAAAATATCTCTTTTATTTTACCTTTATTGCTGATGGGGAAGTTTATTTAATTAAAATGCTAATTGAAACTGTATGCGGTCTTGATAAAATCATGAATTTATTTCCATCGGCTATATTAATTTGATCAAAATGTGCGACATTTCTGGATAACATGTACTTTATTTGATTTACTATGATCAAAGGGAGGAAACTTTTCTGATCAATTATTATAAATCGATAGCTGCAGGGTAAGGATGAATTCCAGAAATATTTTAGTTTGGGGTAAAAGGAGAGTTTGATACACTTTTCCCCTCACAATAAAAGTTTTCTGAACCACTATCGATTACAGAAAGAAAGGCCAATTACCCGCCAGAGGAGAAAAATAAAGATGCATTGGAGTTTTTCTAAAACCGATGAGTTACCTAAATTAATAGCTTTTTCGGTTTTATCTCGTTATGAGAGAGTATTTTTATTTTTAAAGTTTAAAATTGAAATTTTTATACAAAAAATATTTGATTTCATGAAGATAAAAAAATTATGAACAATTTTGGGTTTCATAGGCATTTTACTTCGATAAATGGACTTTACAAACAAAAATTGTTATAATTTTATGTTTTTTAGGGGGGTTTCACACTGCTCATTGGCATTTTTAGTAAAAGAAACATTAAATTTCCAAAAAGGTTTTAAAAGACAATTAGGTTTGAAATTAAGTTTAAAATATTATTTACAATTTTAAACAATTTTTCGTTATTGTATTTAAGCGTTTTTCATCTAAAATTGCTAATATTTAAAAAAGAAAAGAGCATGGTAGCATTGTTCATAAGAAATTGGTTATTTTAAACAACAATAATTTGACTTCAAAAATGAAACTAACAATTTTGAACAGTTTCATGTTATGTCAGCATTTATTTTCGAAAATTGGTATTTTTTAACAAAAATGCAATAGATTGATTTTCTCTGTATTTCAATGAAAAATATATTAATTTTAAAGTTAAGATATAAATTTTCCTGAATTATTAAAAAGATTTTCCTTTGTTATCGATGTTGTTTTGACATTATTTTTATATCGGAATGTTTTTCCCTAATAAGGATGACGAATGATAAAGGCAGTACTGATTCAAGAATCGAAATCGTTTTTCAAAAAAGGGTCTAATTAGGGTTTTTGTCAAAATTAAACTAAGTACGAAAAAAGGAATTATTATATTTGTTTTGCTGAATTCTGGAATAAAAATTTATTTAGAAACTATAATAAATGACTTAAAAATTTATTACAAAGTATGATGACTGTCGAAAGGGAAACTGAGTTATTTTTAATACTTAAACTGATATTAAGGGTAAAATAAAATACCAGCGAAATCATGAGCCGTATCTCTTTGCCAAAACCGGAACTGAGTATCATAAAAAAGGAAAAATTTGAATAAACGTTATTTGGAAAAGTGGTCAAATTAAAAATTATAAATTATTTTATCAATTATTTAGTAACCGTTAATTGTTTATTAAATTTTTTAAATTTTTAAAAAAATAATGCATCGTGGTAAAGGGATCTTAGCGGAAAAATTATATTTCTTATCTTTTCTAAGAAATTTTTTTCTCAATTTCATTGCAAATAAAGGTAAAATTTCAGTTATTTAATGTGATTATTAATTTAAATTTACGCTTAATCACTCCCTTGTATTTTTCTCGAAATTAAGATTTTAAAAGTGACGTTTTTTTTTGAAGAAAGATTTCACTCTCTAAATCTGAATTAATACAAATTTAACTAATTAAATAAAAACTAAGGATTATAACTCATAAGTCCGTTTTTATAAATTTTATTGAATAAAATAGTAAAATAAATGTGTTTATTATCTTATATTAAATTAAATTAAAAACACTTCAAATTCCTAAGATTTCACGTAAAAATATAGCATTTTAACAGAAGATATGAATTTTTAACCAAATATTTGAATTTCCGACCAAAAAATTAAATTTTTAACTTAAATTACGGATCTTCAAGCAAGCAAATAAATTTTTAATTGAAATTTTAAACTTGCAACGATAAAATAAATTCGTAAAAAATTATCAACAACAGCAGAATCTAATTTGAACCAAATAGTTGAATTTTCAAACAAAAAGATTGATTTTCTACCAAAATAAAATTTCAGCATAATTCATAAGCTTTTAGCCTTGAAGTTAAATTTTAAAATGAAAAGTTCACATTTTGTACCAAATAATGGAATCATAGACTAAAAAATATGATTTTTCAGCCAAAAAGAGTGACGCCAAAGTTTTCCTATTTTTTAAACCTCCCTAGTAGCCTACGGAAAAAAAGAAAAATATGTTGCGGGTATCAAATTACTCGTCTTTGACAACCAAAATGAGCATCACTTTTTGTTTTTTTTTTTAATTTCAAAAAATTACCCCTATTTCGTGGTTAAGAAGACCCCAACAAATTAAAAAATATGAAATACTACACATTATAAAATCATTTTTCATTTTATTTTTTCAATAAAATAAACATTACATAAGTAAAATGAAGCATTTTCTTTATTGATAAGGGGTTGATATGAAAAAAGGTTTTAAAATGAGTGGTATTTACTATTTTTTAATTTTTTTTAATCTTCTCAACCCCTAAAGAGGGGTAATTTAAAAAAAATTTAACTAAAAACGATGCTCACTTTAGTTTTTAAGGGCGAGTAATTTGATATTTGTAAGATATTTTTATATTTTTCACGAAGTCACTCTAAAAAGAAATATTTTTAACAATCCAGGTTATTTTTTAAGTAAACACATGCATTCTAAGTTGCAACTATGAATTTTAACTAAAATTATGAACCTTCAACTTAAATTATGAATTATCAAAAAAGAAATCTACTTTTGACAAAATAGTTTAGTTTTTTATTAAAAGAGGTGAATTTTCAACAAAAAAGTTTAATTGGAACCAGACTGATAAAGACTGATAAAGAATACATAAGTTTTAGACTAAAAAATATCAATAATTTACTAAAAATGAAATACAGCTACATTTTCAGTTAAAAAGTTAATTATAAATTTACAAAAAACAACAAATTTTCAGCAAAATAGGTAGATTTTCCACCAAATAGTTAGTTTTTCAACTAGAAAGATCAATATTCAACTAAAATGGATAAATTTTAAATTAGGGTAAATTTTTAAATTTTAAATTAGGTATTCATTACATAAAATTTTTGTTGCTAACTACAAAAGTACTTCTCTTTAAGTTAGAAGAAAAGGTGTTTCTTATATTGTAGTTTTTCAGAGGTTAGATGATTATATTTCGAAATATAATTAAATAAATATTAGTTTCAAATTTTTTCATTGATATCCATATTGCTATTATTGACATTTGCCTTCTTTTAATTATAAAAAATGATGTTCTTTATTGTCTAAAGCAACTAAATTACATAATATTTCTTGCGAATAAATTTATAAATTCGTTTAAATTTAAAATCAGCCGTTCACTAAATTTGAATAAATTATTTTAAAATAAATATACCAATATTACTCGTTACTGTCTGGAAACGGAAAAAATCATAACTAAAAAAACGAAAAAAATGAATTTATTTTCGTTCTCAACCAATAAGCATATAAATTAATATTCTCCTTTTTCTAAAAACTTTTTCTTAAGGTGTCGGTAATACCCCTGTTTTTCCTACAAAGATAAATAGGAAGCTTAATTTTCTATCAAAAAATAGGAATTTTTGAACCAAAAATACGAATTTTAATTAAGAAATGTAAATACAGCAAACTCTAGAGAAGCCAGAAGTTCGAGAAAGACCGAAAACGGGGTAACTGAAAGCGAAAGTTTAGTTTATTCACTAAAAAAATGGAATTTTTAAATTTTAACGGATTTTCAATAAAGTTATTGAATCTTCAACCAAAGCAGATTAATTTTTAACCAAATAGTTGTATTTTTAACCAAAAAAGGTTAATTATCAACAAATGAGGAAAATTTTGAAAGAAGAATCATTTTTCAGACAAAAAGGAAAAAAGAACAACAAAATTGTTGAATTTTTAAGGAAAAAAACAAATTTTCTACAAAAAAGTTAAATTTTGACAAAGAAAATATAAATTTTGAGTAAAAAAGTTAATTGTGAACCAAATAGTTAAGCTTTATTTCCAAAAATAAGCTTTATTTCCAAAAAGACGAAAAATAAAATTGTTTAATTTTTAGCAAATTAATTAAGTCTTTTACCTAATAAAGAAAATTCTTAATCAAAACGTACTTAAGTGGAAAAACGTGAAATTGGGGAAGAGAGTTGAATAGGGAAAAGAATGTGAAGCCTGCGAAAAATAAATAGGTCTTCTGATGAATTATATACTAAAGAATAATAGTTTTAATTAAAACGGAAGGTAATTCTTAGTACTTAAAAAATAATGGCTAAAAAAACGGCTAAAAAAACTGAAAATACCCTGTTTCCTGTCAATTTTTTCTCATAGTATCATTATTCAAATGATTATAAAGTTTCATTTTACACAAAGAATATAAATAAATAAAATATTTCTTGCATTAAATTCGTTTGTGTGTGATAATCAATATTAAAAAGGTTTAAGAAATACATAATTATAAATTCGGGTAGAGCGCGTCCGTTTACCAATGAAAATAATAACTAATTAAATCAGTGTATTGACAAAGAGTTAAAATTATTCATTCAAATTTATAGAGAAATTAGTGACCTAAATTAAATGCATATAAAGCTTTTCTACAATAAAATTGAAGAATATTATTTGAATAAAGAGTTTTCCCATTTTCATTAAAATACGTTGAGGGGTCGTTTTCACCCCTCTGAGAAACCAGGAAATCGAAGGCGGACACCTGGGTATCTATCTTGGTAAGTATCAGATTTCATCAGGAAGAAAAGATTTTTTCTTTTCCTTCTGTAATTCAGAGTTGTCAGTTCTGCAAGAGAAATGGGGGACAAAAGAAGAAAAGATAGTTCGGGGATAATATCAGTTTGATAAGAAAGTGACAGGGGGATTGGGAAAATAAAGAATAAAATCCTTTTTTCTCTCTGTGGCGATAACGACGTGAAACCTGGCAAGAAGAAGCTACAGGTCGCGTCGACTGACATGAGTAGTCGAGTGAGGGTTGCACTCGGTATTGCCAACGCATCCCACTGTGCCGGTGCATCGTATCGCGTCGGGATTCGGGAATCCGAGTTGGAGCCTCGCGGGATAGCGTCCACATTACACCGAGTAAACCGAGTCGGGGTCGGGAACTCGGGACATCTCTGTAGGGTTGGTTGGACCAGGACCGGGGATGCCGTTAACGGTAACCCATGGCAACGCGCGTCCCAACATCGATCCGAGTTTTACCGAACCCAGCCCCGCCCAGCTCGTCGAGGTGTCCCGAAAATTTGACTTCACCGCCGCGCGCGTGCTACTTAACAATACAAAGCTGAGCTTAAGTCCGGAGTTGCGAATTGCCCTCTTATTTACAAACTAAATAAACGTACCTCTTTCTTCAACTGTTTTAGTTTTTAATATATTTTTTTAATAGTTCTAATTGTTTCATTAAGGACAAATTTTTTAAGTGGGTGTATTAGTTTATACCTTAGGGAAGGTCCACATATCACGTGTCAATCTAAGAGGTGAAAAATAATATTTAAATACATGTTGATACGTACATTTAAGCTCAATAATATTGATACAAGAAAATGTAGAAGTTGCATTTTCAAACACGAATTGGTCAAGCCAAAAAGATGAATTCTTTAGAAAACTGTTGAATTTAACTGTTAAAATTTCAACTTAAAAGTTCATTTTCAGCCAAGAGAGATTAATTTCCAACCAAGACAGGTGATTTGTCTACCATTAAAAATAACTTTTAATTCAAAACAAATATTTTTCACCACTTGAATTTTAAATCTATATATTAATTTTCAAGAAAGATGATTAATTTCCTATCAAAATATGAATTTTCAATCAAAAAAATTAAACCTCAACCAAATAGTTGAGTTCAACAGAAAAAGACGATTTTTTTTACAAAATAGTTGAACCTTCAACCAAATCCATGAATTTTTTAACAAGCAAGATTAATTGTCTGCACAAATAGAAAAATTTTCGAAAAAATAGTTCAGTTTTCAACTTAAAAATCCAATGTTTAAAAAAAAGTTGACTTTTACACAGAAAACGGAGATTTTTCAAGAAGAAAGTTAATTTAAATTCTTGAAGAAATTGTTTAATTTTCAACCAAAAAAGATTAATTTTTAATCAAAAATGGTATTGTTCAGTTTTTAGTTTCGAAAATAATTTTGAGCCAAAAAATAAGTTACTTTTAAGCAGTTGAATTCAATTAAAGAAAGAAAATTTCTTAACAAATTATTGAATTCTGCACGAAAATGATAAATTTTCAACAAACAAGTACATTTTCAGTCAAGAGAGATGAGAGATCTACTAAGATTGATGACTTTACTACTCTAAAAGATACATTTTCAATTCAGAAGAACAAATTTTCCACAACAAAAAAACTGTTCAATATTCTAGCAAAAAATATGATTTTAACCAAATTTAATTTTTAACAAAATAATTAAACTTTTAACAAAATAGCTGAATTTTTACCGTAATGCATAGAATTTTCAACCAAGAAGATAAATTTCAACCGAAACACAAATTAAAAAAAAAATTAGATACAATTTCAACTAATAAGCAGATGAATTTTGAACTGAAAAGCAGTTTTCAAAGAATAATGGAACAGTTGAATTAACAGTTAAAAAACTAATTAAAAAATGAAATTTTTAACCAATTGAATTCAACAAAAAAAAGAGTTTTTAAACTAATATTTTAACCTTTAAAAAAATATATAAATTTTCAATAAAAAGATTAATTTTCTACCAAAATAGAAATTTTTTTAACAAAATGTATCAATTATAGATTTATAAACTGAACAGTCGAATTTTTCAGCAAACAGTTGAATTTTCAGACGCAAAACTAATTTTTAACAAAAAAGAATTTTCAATCAGTTGAATACAGCTATATTTCCAGATAAATAAAACATTTGATTTTAAACATAATAGTTTAATTTTCCACTAATATATATTTATTTTCAACTAAAAAATTATATTTTCAAACAAGAAAATCAGGAATTTTTCATTAACTAGCTGAATTTTAAACCCACAATCATTTATTTTCTACCATGTCATTAAATTTTAAATTTATAAGGGAAAAATTTTTAGCCAAAAATGGAATAGCCATATTTTCAAATAAGAAAATTAATTTTACAAAAAAAAACAAATTTTTAACAGAATAGTTAAATTTTCAAATAAAAACTTTTATTTTGAACAAAAAAAAAGTAGTTTCAACAAAAGGGTTTAAATTCAACCAAATATTTAATTTTTTACAAAATCAACGTTAATTAACGACCAGTTAGCTGAATTTCAACTAAAATGATAAATTTTTCACAATCAAAGAAATTTTTTTTAGTACTGAAAACATAAATTTTTGACAGTAGATAACTTTTCAACCCATGAAATAAAGTTTTTAACTATAATGATAAATCTTGTTAAAAAAATGAATTTTTGAGAAAGAGTTCAATTTGTTTGACAAAAACTTTATTTTGCAACCAAGAAAAAGAATTTCCTTTAAAAAATATGACTTATCGACAAAATACATGAATTTTTAACTAAAATCTAATCTGTAAAGTTCAAAATATTTTTATACTAGTATCCAACAATTTCAGTAGTTCTTTACTCATTTTTAAATTGACGGAATTAATTTTAAATCAGAAAATGGGGCAAAAAAGTTCCTGTAAACAAATCCATTTTGGCACTAAACTGTTTATTTGCTTTCGTTTTTTTTAATGCTCAAACGCCCTAGAAATAATTTCAACTGGGCGAAAATAATTTAAAAAAGGTTTATTATGTCATAAAAAAATTAAGTAAGAATTGTTTTTTCGAGATTTGCCATATTTATCTTATTTTTTTTTTGGTATAAAAGATCAGATAAAATATTGTTTCATTAAAAGGAATTAAAAAAAGATGCTTTTTGGCAATTAATTAAATAAATTTCTTAAAGTTTTTATATTTTTCCATGGATCGGCTTTAATTTCAATACTGTTAATGGTATCACAAAAATTTCATTTTATTTGTAGAAATATGAATCTTCAAAGAACGTCTTAAATATCGGTGGCATGCGCATTTTATTAAAAATAAATAATTCTATTTTCTGCTGAAACTATGTAAGATAATAAAAAAGTTTCTCAAAATTTTTACACCTAAAAATGATTAGCAAATTTTTCATAAGTCGTTTTGAATATGACGCATAGCTTTTTTCAATCGCAAAAATATCATTCAAAATAAAAAATTAGATTTCCTCATTGCTGTAGATTTTTAAATAATATTTTATAAAAAAAATGTTTTTAAAAAACTTCAAGAATAATTTCAGGTCTAAAGTTTCGAATTTTTCCGCTTTAAAATTTTTTTAACAAATATCGGGGAATATAAAACCATTTTATCGGATTTTGTGGCACATTTAAAAAATGAACGAAAACACCTACTAGAATTAAAAGTAAAAATAAAATATCTGTACTGGTTCAGATACATAAATTCAATTACTCATAACTTTGTCAAAAAAATATTTTAAATTAAATCGGTGACATACATGTCGCCCAATATATTTTCAAAAAGAAAGTACCTATGAGGAAAACGGTTCTGTAAAATTAGCATGCACAGCCTGACCGATTTGAAATTAATTCGGTCAAATATATAATTTTTTAAAAATTATTATATTTCAAATTTGCGTCCAAATTGCCTGATGTTTTTTTTAGATTATTCAGGGCACTTTAAAAATTTTAAAATTATATTTTCAGGTTTAAAATTTACAATAGCTCTGATATTAAAGTTTTTTAATATCCAGTTTAAAATATCCATTTTTCCAAGTGCACTTATGATAGTCATATGCAACCTGTAACTAGTGACCTATTTCCTGTTCTTTGAGATTTACTGTCAGATTTACAATGTCACCATTCTATTCTATTCAATTCTTTCTAAACGTAATAAGCGATCCGATAGACTTGTTTATTCAACTAAAAGATGTTATTAAAAAAACATATTCAAAACATTCCAAACGATACGTCAGTCCATTTCTTATATCTCTTTTAAAAGATACTCTCTGAAATTGAATTCGTTATAATTTTACGAATGACAATCAGTAATTGAATTTCTAGATATGAATTAGTTGTTTTTAATAATAAAATGAGTGCATCTAATTGATTCATTAGTAAAAAATATAACTGATTCAAAATTTGAAAGTTACTTAATAATTAAAATAATAATGTTCGCAGCATGAAGTTGGTTTTGCGGAGATGCTTTTTTTTCTTATTATTTTTTTCCTAACTTTTTAATTTTAATATATAAAGTCTCGAAAAATATTTTCTTAAATTTTGTTTTTCAGTTAACAAGTTTTTCATGCTTGCATTACTTAAAATTCTTGGGATAAAGAAGAAGCCTTTAAACAGTTTGAAATTGTTTGAAATTGTTTGAAATTTAGTTGCAAAAACCTATAAAAATTATAGTTTTTCAATTGCAAGATACAAAAAGCCAGAATTATTAAAAAGATTATATAATTCATATACTAAGTAATTTGAATATTTAATTTGTGATTTGAATATAACATCTTTAAATATATAGCCTTTGAAAATTGTGTAAATTTCTTTAATTATGAAAAATTTCTGAATTCTTTGAATTATCTAAAATTCTAGATTTCTCTGAATTTCCCGAAAACCTTTAATATCCTAAATTCCTTAAATATTCAGAGTTCTCAGAAGTCCTAGAAAATCTAAATTCCTTACATTATCTAAATTTCTAAAAATCTCAGAATTGCCTAAATTCTCAAAATTCCTAGGTTTTCTAAAATCTTTAATTTTCCTAAATTCCGTAAAATCCTTCGACATTCGTACTTTCATGATATCTCCAAATTCCTTAAAATTGTCTAAATCTTTGGAATTCTTGGAATATTTTGAATTCCTAGAACATTTTGAATTACTGAAATTCATTGAATTCCTTTATTGCTAAGGAATCCCTAAAATTCTTTTTTGAATTACTTCTTCTGGATTCCTAAAATATTCTTAATTCTATAAGTTCCTTGAATTTCTGAAAGGCTCTGAGATTCTCTGAAATTTCTGAAATCTTTGGAAAAATGTAATTCTCTGAACTGTTTTATTGTTCTAAATTCATAAATTTCTTCAAATTCTACACATCCCATATATTCTTTCAAATCTTCTAAATTCTTTAAATTGTTTAAAATTCATGATGCCTCTGAATTTCTGCAATTCTTCAATATTCTGAATTCTTCGAATATATGAAATATTATGAATTTCTGAAATTCCATAAATTTCTAAAGGGTACTAAAACCGCGAAAATTCTTGGAATATCTTAAATATTTTGAATTTTTGTAATATTTTGAACTTTTCGAATATTTTTGATTTTTGGTATATTCAGAAATTCTCCTAATATTTTTCATTTTAGAAATATTTTGAATTATTAGGATATTTTTAATTTAATTAATATTTTGAATTCTAGAACTTCCTTGAATTTTTCAAATCCTTTGAATTTCCTTAATGCTCAGAAATCCCTGAAATTGTGTAATTTCCTGAATTCCTTGAATATTAAGAACTCCCTGAATTCCTTGGATATTCAGAATTTCCTGTATTCGTTGAATTCATTCAATTATTTTGAATTTAAAAATATACTAAATTCTCTAAGTTTCTTGAATTCACTGGACGTTTTAAAATTCTCTGAATTCCTTTTAATTCTTAAATAACCTAAATTCCTTGGATGCTTTGAATTTTTAGAATATTAGAAATTCTATGCATTCTCCTAAATGGTTCAAATATTTTTCTAAATTACTCTGAATCCATTGCAATACTGAGAAGTCCTTGGAAGTCAGGGAGCTCTCAAAATTCAGGAAATTACACGAATTTAAGGAATTCAGATAATTCTGATGAATTTAAATATACCTGGAAATTAGAGGAATTCAAAAGATTTCAAAGAGGTTAAGAGAATTCTAAAGTATTTGAAAAAGTTTATAAGAATTCCAAGCAATTCAAAATAATGAAAAATTATTTAAAACTAAAATACTTGAGAGGTAGCTTTCCTATTTTCCAAAATACTTTCCACGTTAGTATGCGAAAAATAAAATTGACTGAAAAATATAATCATGCCCCTTCTATTACTTTTTTTTGAAGTCATTTAGTCCAGACGGTCGACTGAAGATATGAAAACTTGTCCTCTAATTGTTACGAGACCATGAAATTTAATGTGCAGCTTCTTTTTGGCATTAAAAAATATTGCAGACCGGGTGCCAAATATTAATATTTTAAGTGAATTTAAAGAACCTTTTAAGATTTTGTAACAATTAAAGCACAATTTAGGTCACCTCATAGTAAATAATCATTATTTAAAATGCTAATGTATCTAAAATAATTAATTATTACAAATCAATAGTTAAGAAACTATACGTACTAATATGTTCAAATTACACTACCGTCGGAAAGACGCAAGACCTATTAAAAATAACTGCTGGCTTTTAACCACGATAACTCACCGATAAAAAATGATAAAGCATTTTTTTAAAAAACAGTTGGAAAGTCTATGAAATTGCGCGTCTAGTGATGTTGAACGAATTTTATTTTGATCTGTTGAAAAGAATACAGCACTTGATAAGTTTAAACAAAAATTCTATATTTTCTAAAATGTTGTACCTCGACTTCAACTTTTAGCATGACCTAGGAAAATTGTGAAAAATATCTGAAAATTATACGACATAGAGCCTGAAATTTTATCCGTAATTAAAGTCAAAAAACTTAAAAAATCTTTATCGGTTCCAGAGATACGATTAAAAATGTTCAATCGTATCTGAGTTGAGTTTTGTCGACGATCACAGTTCTCGGCCGGTCTGCTGCTCGCATGCTTTGTTGAGGCAGGACCGAATAGGCCGCGCACAGAGGTGGTGTTTGATTGGGGCTCTCTTATACTAATTTCAAGAATTTTTAGAGCTGTCATTGATGCAAAAGGTGGCTGCTTCGAGGAGTCCTGTGTCTAAAAAGTTGCTTTCTTGAATTGAATCAGAATATTATATTAAATAAGTTACATTATTAAACCTTTCAGACTGTTTTTCATATAAAAAATTTATTTAAATTTTTGATATAACTTTTATCCGTTTTTGTTTTTTAATGAAAAATTGCTCGTTTCGTTAGTGAATTGTCCTTGAAATTAATACATATACTTTTTCCTATTTATTATGTTATTTTAATCATCAAAAAACGAAATAATGAGCGAGTTGTTTGTGTAAGAAAAACGTTTGTATGAAGGAAAATAATAAACTACTTATTAGAAATTGAAAATATAATTTTCATTACACCTACGCACTATTTAATATTTCATTTATTTTAAAAATTCCATTATTATTCAATTTTAATA